>BQNB010078318.1:0-30581 GCA_026074375.1 Tanacetum coccineum
TATGTATGTATATACGTATATGTATGTATATACGTATATGTATGTATATACGTATATGTATGTATATACGTATATATATATATATATATATATATATATATATATATATGTGTGTGTGTGTGTGTGTGTGTGTGTGTGTGTGTGTGTGTTTATATATATATATATATATAATTATTAATTATATCATTTCCTACTTTACCTTAATTTTCTACAAAAACTTTGGTAAAATTGATAACCCTTTTTGCATAAAAACTATATGTTAACTTTTTATTTATAACTTTCATTTCACCAAAATATTTTCTATATTTAGAAAGTTCATTACTAACTCTCATATTTTACGAACCTAATTCACTTCCCATATACTTTCCATATTAATCCAACACCTAATTATCCACATATTTACGTAGCAATGCATGCATACACGTCACTCATTTCCATTGTCACTACACGTAAATAAAATGGAAATAATCAACAAATACCTCAAACTCATTCAAAATGAGATGAACACGCATCTCAGAATGATATCAAGCACACAGATAAAGTCACATAGATCACAAATATAGCACATACAAACACTTAGCCAACTCTAAAAGGTATGACTAACCTGCTCAAGTCAAGGTTGTCACACATATGACTGCATTCGAACCTTACTCAAAAAAGCTAAAGGTATAAACTATCTTGGGTATCAATAATGGATACCCGAATTCCTATAGATCTAAAGGCGAATCTGACATTTTTAGGGTGGAATTTTGAGGGTTTTTGTGCTATTCATACACATTTCTATCCATGAGACGCTATTAATACTTGGTTTTTGTCGGTATGTGTTATAAAAAAATTTTGGTCAAAAATACCTTTTTATGCTAAGTTTTGATATATTACCCATCATTTTAAGGAACAAGCAAATGGTAATTGAAGGAATAGTTTCTAAGGCTTATTTCTCCCTACACTTAAGTTGAACATCGTCCCCAATGTTCTTAAAAGGACCCGTAAAAACAAATAAAGGGAAAAGAAAACAAGTAAAAGAAACTAGTACTCCCCTGGTATGCTTAATAATAGAGAAGAAACATGTGATAACTGGTTAGATCGTCCTCTAAGAGTCGTCTAATGAAACTTCCTAAGAACTTCCAAGCTTCTTCTCGTCAAATATAACGTGTAAATCAAAGACAAAGACAACTACACCAAGCGTAAAATCGGCGAGATATGATATATACAATGAGAGTTTAGGGTTTTGACTCTATGAAAACAGTAAAGATAGGATGTAAGCAATGATACAATCATAGATTTCTGCAGGTTTACAACAAAATTACAAATTTTATATATTGCACATTTTTTTTCAAAAATATTTGAAAATTTTCGAATCTTCACATTGCTGGAGACGCGACGCCATCGGGTTTAATCCCGACGTCGTCTCCACGTACTGTGAAGATTTCCTCTTCGTTTTAATGAGAAATTTCCTGCACGTAATTTTATTAGTTATATCTGTAGAAAACACTGCATAACAACCTTGGGATTAATCATTACAATCATATGACTCGAAACTGACGCGAATTAATCAAAACAATTTATTTTAAATTTTTGAATCTGGTTCTTATAAACCAGATATATCCCCTACACTTATTTTGTTGCAAAATACCTTTGATTTCCAATAAGACGAGGTTAAAGACAAAACAAAGCATGATTACATAAATGATGAATTCAAACATAAACGAATAAACGAGAAGAATTAAAACACAAGACACTCCTAAATGCGAAAAAATTTAATATGGATTGGGTTACCTCCTGATAACGCCCAAATTATACATGTTTTCTATGGCGTTATTTGTATATATTTTATCATTTCTTGTCAACTTTCGATACTTAATAGCTTAAAATTACTTGCAGGTTCACTTGAAGACATCCTGAGGTTAGATACATCAAAATCAAATACTTATACTTTAAAGAACACATCATTCAAGAGAATATAAACAATCAATCCCAAAGTGCCAAAAGTGCGCCGCACTTACCATTTGTGCGCCGCACTTACCTTCAAGTCAAAGATAGTCAAATTGGCATTAACTCAACACGTACGCCGCACAATTTCCTTAGTGCGCCGCACTTCCCATCTGATATGAAGAATTTATGAAGACTTCAATGCTACTGCATTTAAACCCTAAGTACGCCGCACATATTCTCTTGTGCGCCGCACTTTCTCAATAAACATTTAATACTTATGCATTTAATCACCAAGTGCGCCGCATAATCTTTTGTGTGCGCCGCACTTTCACCCAAATTTCAGCCTATAAATAGAGCCTCCAAATCTTTCATTTGGATATATCACAAAAACAAAACCATCTCTCACACAAACATCCATTCTTCATCATCCCATACAAACCCTTTCTCCAAGAATAAACACCTTATCTTTTAGAGATTCAAGATCAAAGAACCAAGAACGAGGAAGAATATTATATTAGTATAAGCATATTAATGAAGTTTGGATTTTGAAAGCCATGTCTGTGTTTGAACTCATTAGTATGAGATGGCTAAATCTCTTATGACTACTCGGTGATGTTATGATAATGAATAAGTGTTTGGTATGATTCTGATATTTTTAATCTCAAGCTTATGTTGCAATCTTATTATATCTTATCTTGTCCATCTTTGCTTATCAACTTAAATTATATAATCATTTCGGTATAGGTTAAGAGACCCGTTATGATCTATGTGGTTTCAAAGATTTGTCTATGGTCTTTATCATTTGTGCTGAGAAATCCACTTTCATAAATTGATAAACAAATAAGCTTTGATATACTAGTAACTAGATTATTTGAGTGACACATTTGGTCTAGTTAACTAAATATAAGTCTTGAGTTAATTAAGTTAGTTCGTGAAAACGTTTTCTGACGAGAAATCCTTTTTATAAGTTAAGGTTTCATCTTCAAGGTCTTAATCATTTCCAACACTTATAAATTATTTTCAACTATCCGAGTAGTCATCTTTATTATCATTGGTGAAACAAAAAGTTATTTTAAAGTTAAAGTTTATTTTCTTTATGATTATCTAAACACTACTCAAATCCATGTGGAACGACATGGTCTTACCTAAAAATATTATACTACATATGTTGGGTTATACTTTTACACGTTGTGTTTCCTATAATAATATTGGTATTGGCAGTCATTATAAATTTAAAGTTTTTAAACACATCAAAGTTTTATTTTGTAGTTTTTTTTTTTTTTTTTTTTTATTTTTTTGTTTTTTTTTTTTTTTTTTTTTTTTTTTTTTTTTTTCTGGCGCCGTTAGACTCAGGGTTTTCATCAAAGTTTTTGGCGCCGTTGCCGGGGATTTGTTAAGCTAATCTGTAGTCAACTCTGGAAAATTACTTTAACTCCCCCTCTTTTTAAAAAAAATCACCGTACAGTTTTTTGGCAAACTCACCCAAACAATTTCTCTCTTAGATGCATACACGTGCTTCCAATTCTGAACTTGTTGAACCGTTACCTGAACATGAACGTACTCTGAATCGAAGACTTCATCGACGAAACAGAAGAGTTCCATACGATCAAAGAAATAATCCACCACAACACTCGAGAAATGTCTACCCGCCAATTTTTAACATCAATGACTTCCGTCACTTTCTTGATATTCTTCGAAATTACGATCCAATGGATGATGAACCCTTGTGGGCTGCCGATCGTGTTGTCGCTCCGACTCCTGGTTCCGCAATCACTATTCCGGAAACCACAAACGAATTTGCCATTAAAGGTAACCACTTAACCCTTGTCAAAGGAAACCAATTTGATGGTAGAACCAAAACCGATCCTCATAAACACATTCATGAATTCCTCAGAATCTGTGATATGTTTAAATACAGAGATACTAAAAATGAAGCTGTTCGCCTGATGATGTTTCCCTTATCACTCACTGAAGAAGCAAAAACAAGGCTGGACGAACTCAATGAAGGAACTATTGAAACGTGGGATGAACTTCAAACTGCTTTCATTAGCCGATTCTTTCCTCGAGCTCTTTTCGACCGACTCCTCGGAGAAATATGTGCCTTTTCTCAACATTAAAACGAATCTCTGACCGATGGTTGGCTTCGTATGAAAGAAATGCTCTGAAACTGCCATGGTCATAATCTGTCCAAAGGTAATATTATCAAAATCTTCTATCATGGTCTCAGCGAAGTAACCCAAGAAGTTCTGAATGTCACAGCTGGTGGTATTTTCCTCTATAAAACACCAAATCAAGCTTATCAGCTTCTCGAAGATAAAGTCTTACTCAAACTCGATTGGGCTAAAAATCAAAAAACCAAATCATCTCTTAAGAAAACTGTTGCTTTCGCCGATGAAGGTAGCAGCAATACCGATACTGACAAAATTATGGCCCGAATGGATGCCATGACCATAAAAATGGATGCTCAGTACAAAGAACTCCAATCTCGTGCTAAACAACCAACATCCGATCTTGACGATGATGACATACCTATGTCCCATGAAGAAGAAGCCAAATTAATGCAAACTTTCTGTAAGACTCGTTTTTATAATGATTACCGCGACCGAGACTCGAATCGCGATAATTGGCGTTCAAGCAGACAGAATGATTATAATCGAGACAACTACCGATCCAATACCGATGATAAACCATACAATCTTCAAAAACAGTTCAATGATTTCATGAAGTCTCAGCAATTAACCAATGCTTTTGTCAAAGAAACATTCATGGACCTCAAAACTAAACTTGAAACAGTAGCCAAAAATCATCAAGCTTCAATCCAGAATCTTGAGACTAAGTTTGACATACTTGCTGACAAGCAATCTGGTCGACCTTCTGGTTCTCTTCCAAGTAACACTCAACCAAACCCACGAGGTAGCAAGGCTTACCAACCGCCACAAGCTTGTAATGAGCATGTGAATGTCGTATTCACAATAAGTGGTAAATCTTACAATCTACCAAAAAACCCAAATGAAGAACAAAACAAAACCAAAAACCCTATCAACTTTGATAGCGATGATGAAGATGATGAACCTACACCACAACCAAAGATTTAAACCCAGAAACCAGTTAAAGAAATACCATTACCCAAACCATACAAACCAAAGATTCCATATCCACAACGCCTAAGAAAAGAAAAAATGGAAGCCCAATACGGAAAATTCTTCGACATGATCCGAGCCGTTCGAATCAATATACCTCTTATTGACGTCTTAGTCAGAATGCCTAACTATGGAAAATTTCTCTAAGAACTCATAAGCAACAATCATAAAATCGAACAAATTTCTGGCGCTTTCCTTTGCGATGATCCAGAATAAATTTACACCGAAACTTGGAGACCCCGGAAGTTTCCTTATTCTATGTAATTTCAACAAAACCTTTTCCTGTAATGCTTTAGCCGATCTTGGTGCTAACATTAACCTTATGTCATATTCCTTATATGCGAAACTATCTCTCGAAACTCTTAAACCTACCAAAATGAGCGTGATATTAGCCAACAGGTCATTCTAATACCCTGTTGGAATAGCTAAAAATATGCTCATTGAAGTTGGTAAATTCACCTTTCCTGCCGATTTCGTTATTCACGAAATAGAGGAAGACAGTAAAGTTCCCCTCATCTTGGGACGATCCTTTCTTCACAGTGCTGATGCAGTTATTCGAGTTAAACATAAACAATTCAATCTTGGAGTTGGGACTGAACGAATGATCTTTAATATCGATTTTGTAATGAAACACTCTTACTCAAACGATGATACCTGTTTTAGTATCGATGTTATCGATAAAATTTTAGAAGAAGATTTCGATGCTCTTCTAGACGAAGGAAGCAAAATCCTCTATTCCATCGAAGGAACCCTTCTTGAAGAAGAAATCTTTGCTAAATTCAATGAATTCATAGCAATGACTGCCGATGAAAACTCTGACTCTGAATACGATTCCGAAGAACCACCATTCGAGAAAATCACCATCAACACAGATTATAAAATCAAGACATCCCTTGAAGAACCTCCTATAGATCTTAAACTCAAACCCCTTCCTGATAATCTAGAATATGTATTCCTGGAAGAACCCTCTTTTCTTCCTGTTATCATATCATCTCAGCTTTCTAAAGAAAAGAAAAACAAACTTGTATTTGTCCTTAAAAACACAAGGAAGCTTTTGCTTGGAAAACAACAGACATTCCTGGTATTTGCCCATCATTCTGCAAGCACAAGATACAACTTCTGGATGACAAGAAACCCGTTGTCCAAAAACAAAGAAGGTTGAATCCAAATATGCAAGAAGTTATTAAGAAAGAAATCGTAAAACTCTTGGATACCAGTATTATTTATCTAATTGCCGATAGTCCTTAGGTTAGTCCTATTCACTATGTACCAAAGAAAGGAGGTATCACAGTTGTCACAAACGAAAATGATGAACTTGTCCCAACAAGAATCATTACGGGTTGGCGAGTATGCATTAATTATCGTAAACTTAATGAAGCAACCGCAAAAGATCATTTTTTTTACCATTTATGGATCAAATGTTAGAAAGACTCACGGGAAATAAATATTTTTGTTTTCTCGATGGTTTTTCTGGATATTTTCAAATTCCTATCCATCCTAATGATCAAGAAAAAACAACATTCACATGTCCTTTTAGAACATACGCTTATAGGCGAATGCCTTTCGGGCTATGCAATGCCCCAGCTACATTCCAAAGGTGCATGTTGGCAATCTTTCATGACATGATCGAAGAATCCATCGAAGTATTCATGGATGATTTCTCTATCTTTGGAAACTCTTTAGACAAATGCCTAAACAATCTCGATAAAATGCTCCAGCGTTGTAAAGATGCTCATCTTGTCCTTAATTGGGAAAAATGTTACTTCATGGTCAAAGAAGGAATTGTGCTTGGACAAAAGGTATCTGGAGCAGGACTTGAAGTCGACAAAGCAAAAATTAACATAATCTCAAAACTTCCGCCCCACACTAACATCAAAGGTGTTAGAAGTTTTCTTGGACATGCTGGTTTTTACCGACGTTTCATTAAAGACTTCTCAAAGATAGCCCGACCACTAACTAAGCTTCTTGAAAAAGATACACCATTTGAATTCGATTTATGAATGTCAAAAAGCATTCGATTTATTAAAAGAGAAACTCACATGTGCTCGTATGATCATAAGCCCAAACTGGAATCTTCTGTTTGAACTTATGTGTGATGCAAGTGATTTCGCAGTTAGAGCTGTCTTAGGTCAAAAAATGGTAAAAACTTTCACCCGATCTATTTCGCAAGCAAAACTCTTAATCCAGCTCAACAAAAATACACCGTAACCTAAAAAGAACTTATGGCTGTAGTTGTTGCATTCGATAAATTCAGATCCTATCTCATTTTATCAAAAACTATTATTCACACCTATCATTCACCTCTTAAGCATTTATTCAAAAAACAAGACGCAAAACCTCGTCTTATTCGATGGATTCTACTCTTATAAGAATTTGACATAGAAACCAAGGATAGAAAAGGAACAGAAAATGTTGCTGCTGATCACTTGTCCCGAATTGAAAATGATAAGTCAAGTGATGACAGTGATGTTGATGATAACTTTCCTGGAGAGACCCTTATGGAAATTAACACCAAAGATGAACCTTGGTTCGCAGACTTTGCAAACTATTTGGTAGTTGATATTATACCGAAAGGGATAACGTATCAACAAAAGAACAAATTCTTCTCTGACCTCAAACATTACTTCTCGGGAGGCAACCCGTGCTTCACGTAAGTGTGGAGGAGTCCCTCCTCTATTCTTCTACTAATACCCTTTATTTATGTTCTAAAAAAACAACAAAAATATTTTGTTTTTGTGTGTTTACTTTTATGCAGGTACTTTAGCTTAAAGATATGGAAAATTATGAAGTATGTTCATGAATAGCTCTCTCGCAGCTATATATCTATATTCCCCGGGAAGTACCGTTTTCCCTTAATTTTCCCTATTTTATCTCTATAATCAGTTATCACATTGAGGGCAATCTTCAACTTAAGTGTGGAGGGAAGCCAAATAAGAAAAATTAATCATATCCCTTCATGTTTGCCCTGCACAAAAAATCAAAATCAAAATTTATATATATGCTATCAAAAATTAAAAAATGCTCTTAGTAAGGCAAATCCAACCGGATTGACACTATAACTAGCACAACCTACTCCGCTAAATTGTGAGAATTCTAAGCCTTTAGAATATTCGGGTATCCACCTTTGATACCCAAGATAATTGATGCCTTTAGCTTGTTCGAGTTAAGGTTTGAATGCATTTATATGTGTCTATTCCGTCGTTACGGATGTATACGTATGGTTTTGTCGCCTTTTCTGGAGCAATGGTATTGGTTGATCATTATATTTGAGCAAGCCGGTAATTTAGAAGCTCTAGAACTTGTGCTTGATCATCATTTACTAGACCGAAGCCTATACGTATGTAAAAGATTCCGCAAGTCCCTGTTCTTGCAAGCACTCCCCTTGGTGCTAAGTTAATGAAGAAGTTCTGTGCCAAGCCTTGGTTATCATTGTAATCTCTTTATATATATATATATATATATATTAATATAGATATTATATATATATATATATATATATATATATATATATATATATATATAGTTCAAAGGAATAAAGGCCTATGTTTTGGCACGTGAAGATTGTATCCGCTCCAGTATCAAGTTCCGGCCTTCGGTCAAGTTTATGTGTTATGTACAAGCCTATGGTAGCTGTCTAGATTACGTCTGTGCAAACTGAGTGTTCCTTACAAAAATATAACCTTGTTTGAGTGGCCTGAGTGAATTAAAAATCAAACACTATCCCTATGTGAGGTGCTATGTTATATGTTTATGCCTGAAAAGTTACCTAATATGCAAACACTTATAAAATCCAAATTTTCTCCACGTCACGATAAATGATCTTGTTTTCTCGCTTTTATTCCTTGAGGGCAATCAATAAGCTAAGTGTGGAGGGATTTGATAACGCCCAAATTATACATGTTTTCTATGGCGTTATTTGTATATATTTTATCATTTCTTGTGAACGTTTGATACTTAATAGCTTAAAATTGCTTGCAGATTCACTTGAAAACATCCCGAGGTTCGATACATCAAAATCAAATACTTACACATTAAAGAACACATCATTTAAGAGAAGATTAACAATCAAGCCCAAAGTTCTAAAAGTGCGCCGCACTTACCATTTGTGCTTCGTACTTACCTTCAAGTCAAAAACAGTCAAATTGGCATTAACTCAACAAGTACGCCGCACAATTTCCTTAGTACACCGTACTTCCCATCTGATATGAAGAATTTATGAAGACTTTAATGCTACTGCATTCACACCCTAAGTATGCCGCACATATTCTCTTGTGCGTCGAACTTACTCAATAAACATTTAATACTTATGCATTTAATCACCAAGTATGCCGCACAATCTTTTGTGTGCACCGCACTTTCACCTGAATTTCAGCCTATAAATAGAGCCTCAAAATCTCTCATTTGGATATATCACAAAAACAAAAACCATCTCTCACACAAACATCCATTCTTCAAGAATAAACACCTTATATTTTGGAGATTCAAGATCAAAGAACCAAGAATGAGGAAGAATATCATACTAGTATAAGCAATATAATGAAGTTTGCTATTGAAGCAAGTTATGTTATGAACTCCTTAGCCATGAGAGGCTAAATCTCTTATGACTACTTAGTGATGTTATGATAATGAATAAGTGTTTGGTATGATCATGATCTCTTTAATCTTAAGCTTATGTTGCAATCCTATTATGTCTTATCTTGTCCATCTTTGGTTATCAACTTAAATTATATTATCATTTCGGTATAGGTCGAGAGATCCGTTATGATCTATGTGGTTTTAAATATTTGTCTATGGTCTTTATCGTTTGTGCCGAGAAATCCAGTTTCGTAAATTGATAAACAAATAACCTTTGATCTACTAGTAACTGGATTATTTGAGTGACACATTTGGTCTAGTCTACTAAATATAAGTCTTGAGTTAATTAAGTTAATTTGTGAAAACATTTTCTAACAAGAAATCCTTTTTATAAGTTAAAGGTTCCATATTCTAGATCATTTCTAACACTTATAAATTATTTTACACTATCCGAGTAGTCATCTTTATTATCATTGGTAAAACAAAAAGTTATTTTCACGTTAAAGTTTTTTTTCTTTCTGATTATCTAAACACTACCCAAATCCCTGTGGACGACCAGGTCTTACCTAAAACAATTATACTATATATGTGGGTTATACTTTTACCCTTGTGTTTCCCTATAATAAAATTGGTATTTTCAGTCATTATAAATTTAAAGCATTTGAAACACATCACCTCCCAACAAGCGCTTGTTTTTGTTCGAGTCACGAGTCTGACTCTACTCTTATTTAACAGATAAAAGGGAGGGTTACCCTACACTTATGGTCAAGTGTGGGTGATAGTAACGGTGCACACCATTGTGGTAAAGAGGAGCCTTATGTTGAAAAACTGGTTGTTGAATTATATGCTCCAAATTGTGTGTTTCTTTAATCCTACCATTTTTTAACTTTTTTGTCTTAATAGGTAAATTAAGTCCTCTTCCTAGGAAAAGAACTTCTTTAAATTCTAATTCCCAATTATCTTCTATCATATCCAATTTTAAAAGATCAACACCTTGGGATCCACTTGGTCCTAATAAACCTAGTTTAAATCCATAATGTTTCTTAGGATCATCAATGCATGGGTGATAATAGCAATATGTATCCTTAGGATGAAAATATGCCACGTGAGGCAAAGGTGGTGTATTAATGGTTGATTTGTCTACTACCTTCATCTTAAAACTATCCGATGTGGCTTGATGGGTGGGTCTGTTCCTCTTTTGTCTTCTAGATTTACATCTAAGGGTGAGAAATTAGGTAAAAGTTGAGGCTCTGGTTCATCAATACTAGGAATTTCCCTAAAACTAAGATGAATGTCATGATCACAAGTATTCAACATAAATCCTCTAGTTGTGGTTCGTGTAAAGGTTCTACCTCCATCGGGGTTCCTATAATCTCTTCTACTTCATCCGGATAAGTCGCGGGCGTTGTCTTTTCCTCAAATGATGGGAGGACTTGTGGGGTACTTTATGGGTTCGAATTTTCAGCATCATATCAGGACTTGATGTTTCGGTTATTGATTGTATCAGGCTTAAAGCTAAAGGTACTTTCCCTTATAAGAGGTGAACTAGGGAAGATTGTGCGCACATATTTGACACAGAGTGATTTTGGTGAGATGAAGTCAGAGGCGTGGGAAGAAGTGCTTTTTGCGAGGGTTTCTGATAGATTAAGGTTGCTAGAGGGTTTCAGATCCTCTTTCTTGGAATACCTTGTTATCTTCTTGATCTTTTTGACTCTATTCTCTTCCGCCCTTATTTCATCTTTTAATTTCTTTACAACCTTCAGAGAGAGTTGCATGAAATCACTTCCAAATACTACCATGTACTCTTTAAGTTGCTTAACTCTCTCTTCTTGATAGAGAATGAAGTTCATTACAAGATCCTCAAATGCTTCCTGGCGCGATGGTTCTGGGGGTAGTTGATGCATCATGTTGTTTGACATTACAAAAACGCTTTCACTCCTTCCCATTAGTGAGATTGCCTTTTCCATGAGCGTACCAACCTTACACTCCATGACTCCTAATAAATGTTCAAGGTTGGGGTTTTCATAGTCAAGGCTCTCTTCTTCTAGGACGACGGGGTCGTTCCATCCTTCTTCTTCATATTAGGCTAAATTCTTAATGGTTTCCCATGCTACTTTTAGCCTTAATTTTCTAAGTCTCCCGCCTACTGCATAGTCAATGGCCATTGATAAGTGTAAAATACACATATCCGTTATTACCTAAAATGACCCAATTAAACCCAAAACAGACCAAAAAAGGCAAAAATATGCTTGTATTTGTGTTTTGTGCGTGCATGTACGGATATATCAAAAATCACAAGAAAACCATCAAAAACGGGCAAACACGGACACGGGAAACGGAAGAGCATAAGAGAAGCCAGAAATGCAAAGCCAAAGCCAGGAAAAGTCAAAAAGTCAAAGCTGTGGTCAACCTTCAGTCCTTGGTCAAAGCCACAAATCAAAAACCCAAATAGTCCCTCAAGTTTCAAAAAAATCACACAAATGGTCCCTAAACCTAAATGGGCCATACCCGGATCCAAAAGCCCAAAACCCTAACCCAATTCCTTTCTTCATAAAACCACAAGGACCATTTTTGTCATTCCTAAAACCCATTTTACACTACAACCTTTATAAACCAAACACAAGGACTGAATTTGCAAATTCTCCAAAGTTTAAAACGTATTACCCCTCTTTCAGTTAAAACAAGCGGGAAATAACAAGTACTGTTCACCCGTCTTCCCCATTTTTACCCACAGGTTAAAACAAAGGGCTATTCAAAATTGAAGGTTAAGGACGACAATTCAGAGGCTCTACAACACAATGGCAGGGTTAATTATGTCAAATCAAGGGCTCTAATTGATCACTTAAGCATCAAAGCCACGTGGCTATGGAAGAAAGCACAAGGAGAGGTGGGTTTTACTCTTGAATCACTCAGAGAAGTAGCACAAGCTGTCACATCAAGAATGACAGCTTGGCAATCCTTGAGTGTCCACACTTGATCCAACGGATGAGATCATTGATCCAATGATTGAAGAAATGGATGGTGAAGATTAGAAGAAGCGTGGGCAAGAAGGCAGGCCTAGAATGTTCATCAACAGGCTATAAATAGCCTCACTATCACACACACACGCCATCTAGTTTTTTTTAGGTAGCTTAAATTTTCTCTTAGCTTAATGTAATTTTCTTTAAAATGATTTGTAATTTCCTTTAAAGTAATGTAATCAGTTTTTATTAGTTAATGAAATTCAGTTTTATTGTGTTATAAGCTCTCTCTTTTCATTTAAAAGCTAAAGTCATTTGTCTTAAATGTTAAGCTACTATCCAAAAAGCTCTCATAAGCTCATTATAAGCTCTTTCAGTCTCTGAGCTGAAATAGAGCTTAAATTAGTTAACAATCTACTTAAACCTATTAAAATCAGTAATTACCTTTGCAATTTGGACTTTTGAGTTAAGGAAGGGGAGTTAACAATGGATGAACTCCCAAGAACTAATACTGGCTTATTTTTATAGAGCCAGACTGTAGAAAAGCTCTTAAGAGCAACTTTGCCGGTTGATTAACTAGTGCCAAGTTGTAAGTTTCTCATTTACTTTCCTCTTTTCATTTCTAGTTTAATAATTAGCTTAATAATTGCTTATTAGATTAGATTTGCTTATTTGCTCAAATTAGATGCTTATTAGTGCTTAATCCTCTTTAATAGTGCTTATTAGATTAGTTTAATCATCTGTTTTTGCTTGATTTAGTATAAATCTTATTGTAGCTTTATTTGTTTTTAAATCTGCAAAAACCAAAAAAATAGTATCCATAGACTTGTGATCTTAATTTTTAGCTAAAATCCATTGTTAAATTCATGTTTGTTATTGCTTATATATTAGCTATTAGATATCTGTAGTGATAATTTGTTCAAATAAGTTTTCATTTCATAAGCATCTTTCAATCTGTCAATAGAAAAAGGAGTGTTTTGTTATTAACCTATTATGACCTTAAAAAGTGCAAAATTAGCAATTTTGTAAGAGTCAATTTGTTTTCATGTGTAAGCCTATATTGATGAGTTTTCAGCAGTTAGTTTTCAATAATCATAAAGTTAAAGCTTATATTTCTTGTGTCTGCACCAGGGGTCCTTTTCTCCTAATTTTTGTTTGTGAATATTGAACTAAGCCATTTAAGGCTTGGATATTGCTTGATTTATGTTTACACACTCTTAGGAAGTGTGTTCCTCGTGCAGTTTATCATTTAAAGGGAACCTAGCAAAAAAAAGATTGATTTGAACTCTGGTGTCAAATGCATCAGTAGGAACTAAGTTGTTCCTGCTGCTTATCCTTTGGATCAATTTTAGTTTAGCAAATTTAGTTTTTAGCTTTCAAAATTTAGGTTGCTTATAAAATAGAATTAGCTTAAGTTGGATTAAGACTTAGTTTTGATTTTCTAGCTTAATTACCTAGGTAAATTTTAGTTTAAATAGAGTCATAAACACATTAACCAAAAAAGGCATAAAAATAGATATATAGCTGAAATGATTTAGATTATTAGATTTAACATAGCATATAAGTTTAGTTTTTTTATGATTAGGTCTATATATTTAAGCATCATATAGTTAAGTTTTCAAAAGGGTACTTATAGGTCTCAGCTTAATAGCCTTTTTTAGCTTGTTTAGAATTGTAGCTCTTGAGTCATAGTCAGAGTTAGCTACTTTCATCATCAAATTAAGTTAACTTTTAGTGGTTATATGTTAAATAGCTTAACATTTTTAGTTAAAGCACATCATTAGCTTTCTAGAACTTCTTTTGGTTTTGAAAATGAGCTTATATTAAAGCTTGTGCAAGTTTTTAAGTGTCAACTAAGTTTTTTTTAAGCTCAAACCTTTAGTTTTTCCTTTATACACTTAAACTTAAGCGTGTTTCAAAAGCTAATTTTTTTCATTTTCAGATAAAAAGATTAGTATTTGGTAAATTGTTTTAAAATCAAGTTTTTAATAATTTATATTTAGTTTTTTGTTTAAAAGTGAGAAAATAAAAAATAAGCAAGAAAGGTTGCCTCTCCTCGAACATACCATGACCTCCCACACATAACACACACTCTTTACCATCATGCTACAATAGCTCATCCGTTACCTTTTCCTTTCATTAAAAACTTATACACATTTTGGCATTATAAGCCAAATAAGTTGTCAAGCTTATTTCGTGGCTTATTTTATAAGCTACGACTTCGGGCTTATTTTTCCTAGGATTCATATAGCATAAGCTATTTTCTGTCTTTTTTCTAGAATTTTTACTATAAGTTTAGTATTTTTAATCTTTTATTTTCTTTAAAAACTTTAAAAAATCATAAAAAATAGAAAATTAATCAGAAAAATAAAAATCTTTTTTATAAAATTTTCTTTTATTATAAAGTTTGTAGGAAAATTAGTTTCACTTTCGTAGGGTCTAATTTGCAAAAATTCACTTTTTAAAGAACGGGTTTTGTTCCCGTTCTCGGTTTTCAATTTTTAACTCTCGTTTTAACTCCGTTTTCGTTCTAGTTTTTTTTAAACTTCGTTTTTAGACAATTAGAATACATTTTAAAAGAAAAATAAAAATTAGGTTTAATTTTGTAGAATTTAGGAATTTGGCCTTAGTTTTAGTGTCCCGTTTCGCGTTTTTAGTTAAATTTTGAGTTTCTATTAATTATCTTTATGCTTAATTGTTAGTACTTGTTTATTTTAATCTTTTTTGCAGTAAAACAAATCAAACTTTGATCCCTATTCAAATCATAATCCGAGCTAAAACATGGTTTCAATTTCACAAGTCGTTGGGGAAACGACACGGGTGATCATACTTCCCGGTTAAATATACGTATTATATATTATATTATATATATTTTTAAGAGTGAATTTTCCTTAGAGAATTTTCTTAATTGCTCTTTTGGAATTATATTATATCGTATATTTTATTAGTGTATTTTATTACACAATCAGCCATCTGGGTGGTGCAGTCGACATGATCGTAAAAGATTTGAACTTGAAGCCATAGATCAAGACCATGATGAGGGACTTTTAGGAGTAAGTCCTTGAAACGAGTCCACATGTCCTAGCGAGATTCATCTTGACGTTGTTGGAACCTCAAGATATCATTTTGAAGTTCAGCAGTTCTTCACGGTAGGAAAAAATGTGCGAGGAAACGAGTGGTGAGATCATCCCAAGTTGAGATGGATCCTGTTGGAAGACGTTTAAGCCAATTCCTAGCTTGATCACGAAAGGAAAATTGAAATAAACGCATGCGCGTTCTTTCCCTATTTTCACCGTCAAGGTCAAGTGAGTCCATAAGTTTTAAGAAATCCTTGAGGTGTTGGTTTTAATCCTCGGACCGAAATCCGTGGAATGAGCATCCGTTTTGCACCAACCGAATAGTGTCAGATCAAAGAGGTACCACATTGTTCCCTATAGGGAGCTCAATGGTATTCCTGTAGCCCTCATGGCTAAGTTTGGAGTAATCTCCAAGAGAACGGATAGGATTCGCGTCTCTCATGGTGGTTGATGAGAATGGATTACGAAACAAATAACACAAAAAAAGATAAACTACAAGAAAGTTAATGTACTGGAATTAAAATTCTCACTTGATAGGTATTAAGCGAGTAGAACTAAGTTAAAAAATGGTTGAAACCTAACTATTCCCAGGCAATGGCGCCAAAAACTTTATGTGGAGGTTGTGAAGACTTCACATGAAGCTTTACAATCCCCTAGGCAGAGTACCTAACCATTTTAGTGTATTAAGGCAAGTCTCGGGGGTTGTTATCGTTCTTTAGGAGAATAGGTTGGGAAGGCTCGAACATGATCTAACAGAATTCTAAGGGGTTGAGAGAAGATTCTTTTTGTGTTTTTATATTTTTAAAAAAACAAGTAAATATCATGGTTTTGAGAGGTTGGTTTGTCTTAGCTAATTAAACTAAACATAATCTAAACTACTAGTGATAACTTTATGATAAAAATATGTATTTATCTAATCATGCACTACTCCTCAGATTTCTAATGCTAGATTTGTTGCTTTGTCACACTTGTGATGATCTGTGTAAGTATTTCCTAAGTCATGAACGAATTACACAAACCCGACGTCTATTTAATATTCCGTTAAGGCAACACACAAGTAAGGTAGTATGAAGACTATTACAAGGCCCCTAAGAGTATATTAAATGCATGTGAAATATCTTAACAGGGATCAACCATATTATGGGTAAGGTAGAATGAAGACTGTTACTAATGGTGTCCTTTCTACACACTCGCGTTTCCCTAGACGTCTATGCCAATTTAATATCTTATGGCTAGTTTTCTAAAGCCTAACACGCACATCCATCACAAGAAGCAACATTAAAATGATCTACAACCTAAGTTTCATGTAATCATAAGTAAATACAAGGGATGGTTTAACCTAACATGTTATAAAGAAAGCAAGAGCATAAATCAATCAAACAACACATAGACATATTGAATGATTAATGATAAACAATCTTACTTGATTAAAACATGGATTGAAGGTAGTTACAATAGGGTTTTGAGGCCCTAAAAACGACCTAAAAAGCTGCTAGAATGACTAGGATTCATCTCCTAAAAGTTACATAAAGTTGCACACTTAAAACCTTAAAATCGGTTTTGTATATATAGTAAAATGGTGCGACGGCGTCGCTTTGAAGTTGTGATGCCGTCGCCACATGGATGATTCTAGATCCTTTTTAAGTTGGCCACGTCCTGACGCCATCGCTGGATCTCTGACGCCATCACGATGAAGATCCCGACGCTATCACTTTATGATGGCGATGCCGTCTCCACGCGTTGTATGCACAATTCTTCATGATTTTTGGTGTAGAGTCGTAATCTTGTTCGTTTCTTCTTTAAATAAGCCCAAGCCACGTGTATTTCCTCCAAATGCCATCCAAGTGCTAAAAACCTGAAAACAAACGATTAAGCACATAATCTAGGCATATTTGCATGATTTAGGGGGTTAAATGGCCCCGAAAAAGTGTATAAAATGAAACCTTATCAGTTATAATCCAGCAAATTATTGAAAAGTTGATGCAGTTAAAAATTGGCTAAAGTGTAAACTTATGTAGTCGATGAAATTATTTATCAACAAATATTCGAAAGTCGGCGTAGTTATAAGTCGACTGAGTTATGTAAAGTATTGTAAATTACCATAAGTGCTAATGTAAAGAAGATCGCCTACATAATATGAAAAAGAAGAATTTTTAAAGGGGGATAGTTTGATGTTGTAAGGACATTACCGCTTATGGTGCATGAAGACCGATTTAATGCAATGTGTATACCTAAGGACTACAAGTTATATGATTATAAAGGCATCAAATTCATTATACATAATAACTCGATGAATCTATCATTTGAAGTCTCTGGACCGATTCGTGGATTCTACCCTATGGAATTGAGTGCTACTAGTAACGCGAGAGAGTGTGGACTTAGGGATTCTATTTGTTTTTGTTTTTGGTTATGTTTGTGTCTTAACCTAGTCAAGCTTATGATAGTGTCTACCCCATGAGTGAGCCCTTGAGAGATAAGAAAATTATAACACCAAGATTCTTAGGAATATTGAGATAGAGTGTATCATATCTTTTTCCTTTTCGTGAGGTGGTCGATTTTGCTTAAAGACTTACATAGGTTAAATTTAAATTCATACTTTCTAGTTTTGCTAGGAGATATTTTTGTAAGTTTAATTCAGAGCCTACATAGGAACAAGTAGAAGTCAAGTGGTGTATGCCCCATCCATGCACACGCTGTAAGGAACTGAAGAGATAATGACGTGGAGGTCTTTATCTAGAGGCACACGAGGTATGCCATAAAAAATCATACGTCGTTTAAACAGATGGGCCCTATGGCTTTTTTGCCAATTATTACCACATTTTCTCCACCCATTCATAAGCTTTGAAACCCTAGTTCCTTGGACGTTTTGGTGGCTGAAGAACATGAAGGAAGACCCCAAAAGTGAACCTTTTACATCAAATAACCTTTAATAATCAGTTTATCATCATGATTTCGATAATTTTTACTATGAGTGATAACATCAAATAGTTAATACTTTTCTATATCAAATTCCTATGTTTATTCATTCATATTTACGTATTCAGGTTAATCAAGGCATTGGAACAAAATGACACAAAAAATGGATGCTTCTAATGATGAAATACCCATGAGGTAATTTACGTATTATTTGGAGTTCATTATGGGAGCCTCGTGAAAAATCAAGTGGAGAAACAAAGCCGAAAGTTGAAGAATTGTTCACGAAATATCTCCAGAGAGACGCTTTAGTATTTTGACCATAACTTCTATAATACGATCTCATTTTTAGATGATTCAAATGGTCATGGAAAGAGGAAATAAATATCTACATCTTTCGTGTTTTGAGCTAAGCTTGGATCGCAACAGAAAAATCACAATTTAGCAATAACTACGACATAGCTATTTTAGCTATGCAGTAGCTCTACCTTTCAGCTATGCAGTAGTTTTTGTGATGTCATAAACTACGTCGTAGCTCTATTGATTCAACTACGTATTAGTTTTGGTAACTACGGCGTAGCTCTTCACTTACAACTACGTCATAGCTAATTCAAAACCTATAAATAGAGGCCAAATTTTGCTCAATTGGGCATCCTTTTTCCTCCCATCTTAGGGGACGACTAGGGCACCATCCCAAGGCATTTTCTAGCTACCATCCGCTACTTCTCAAGAGATAACTCACTTCTAATCATCATCATTATTAGCTTAACATCAAGTAAATTATATCCAACATTATGTTTAATTTGACCAATGTTTTATTCATATTTGTTTCTTTAATCTACAACATGATTGGCTAATCACCTTAAGTGTTAGCCTTGTTATGATTTTATTAATGTTGTGATTCTTATTTCTTTGTTTAATTATCGTTTTTCAAGGATATTATATTTGCTTGTTGATCAATCCCTGCGTTTTGGTAGTGCTAAGGCTAGTGTAGATCCTATTAGCTAGTGATTAGGTGGAATCAATTGAAAGTTAGTCTAATAGGTTACTCGAGATGGGACCATCATCTCGATTGTAGGGGTTGAATATATCACCGCCTATATTAGATTAGGCACTTAAAAAGCGCGAGAAATCCTTAAGTTAGCTTGCACCTAATTAGAGGGTTTAAATGTCGAGTAGTGGGATCGTACGCATTAGACAAGTCTTTATCATAGTTGGGGGTTTAGCAACTATAAACTAGATGCCCGACTTCCATGAGCAACAAGGTTGAGATCATAGGAATTATAGGTTAGGTTGCAAATACAAATCGGGCCTAATGATATTAGAACCACCATATACAACGAGAATTAGACATTGCACTAGGAAATGGAATCATTGCATTGATAGAAGATACCTAGGTTAGCACAATTACTCCCATTGATTAGTAAAACCATTTCTTTTCCGCATTTAATTTTATTTCATTTTTACAATCAAAACAACTTTTAAAATGTGACAACCTTTATAATCAGATTCTAGACCGCGTATTAGCTCTTGGGGAACAACCTCGGATTTACCAATCATTCACTATACACAACCGAGTTCTCTGCCTGTTAGTGCTTTGTAGACCATAGGTAGACGAGTTTTATAAATTTAAAACATGGTAATTAAATTAAATCAAAATACGCATCAAGTTTTTGGCACCGCTGCCCAAGAGCTAAATAGGTTTTAAATTTGAGTTTATGTATATATTTCGTTTTTAAAATTTTGGTATTTTTCAAGTTTCTTGTTATTTTTGTTTTGTGAGCATAATCTGGTAGTTTATCATCATGATTTTTAGGTTAATTATGGGTGATGTAGATATCAACATGCTCACCATGGAGCAATACATGGCTTCGACTAGAGGTAATAGACCAGGCGTGGTGAGGGCCGAAATTTGAAATAACGTTGACTTCAAGATCAAAGGCCAGTTAATGGAGGAACTAAGACTCAACCTTTTCGCGAGCACTTAGTATGAAGATGCCTACAAATATGTGCAAAGGGTATTAGAGATCACAGATCTTTCCATATTCTCGACGTCACTCAAGACGCAATAATGCTTAGAATGTTTCCTATTACACTCAGGAGTGTAGCTAGAAGATGGAAGAACATGCTTCCTGCGGGGTTAATCAATACATGGGATCTTCTAGAGAAAGCATTCATTCAGAAATATTGCCCTCCTTTAAAAACTTCCAAGAAATTAGAAGAAATTCACAATTTCAAACAAGAGATGGACGAGACATTGTATCAAGCTTAGGATAGATACAATGATCTACTCTTCAGATGTCCACAGCATGATCAGAACAACCAACAAAAGGTTCATATTTTCTATAGTGGTTTAGACATCCCTTCCCGCTAAATGCTTGACTATTAGGGGTTGATCCCTATGATGCCACTAGATCAAGTCCTTAAATCAGTACAAGACACGGTAGACATTTCACAAAACTATTATGATTGAGCAATCACTTGGAAAAGGAGCAGCGATAAATCAAATGGCATTGTTGTTATCACCAACAGACTTGATAGCCATGGATCTAATATTCAAAAGCTTAAAGAGAGTATTCATGCTACACAAGTAGGTTGCAAGATTTGTGAGGGGGTACATCTAACCTAAGAGGTCCTCTCAAAGGAGAAGGAAAGGTGGTTGAACAGGTTAAGTATATAGGATTCTTGGAGGAAACCATCAAATTTTTTTAGGAAGAATCAAATAAGAAGCAAGCTACGAATAATGAATAGATGAGGAAATTTAAAGAAAACACTGACTCAAACTTAAAGATGTTAGATGCTGCAATAAAGAACCTGGAGGTAAAAGTAGAGAAATTAACCCAGGAAATCCTGACAAATAAAGATGATACGGTTAACAAGGTCAAGGCAAAAATAGAGATAGTTAAAGAAGTCAAGAAGGAAACGGTTCCTCATGATTTACCTATTGTCAGCTAGTTTATGGAGCCAATTGTTCCACCTATTCTATTTCCGAAGCATTTGAAAGAACTAGAGGATAAATCACAAGCTTTTATAAATCTTGAGGCTTAAAGAAGGTAAAGATCAACCGACCTCTGATCCGTGCTGTCAAAAAGATGCCAGAGTACCTTAAGTACGTGAAAGACATGTTTTCTAGTAGAAATTAATCAATGAAGAGGACGCGGTAGAGCTCAATGATATATGCTCGACAATTTTACAAAATCAACTACCTCCAAAGGAAAATGATCCAAGGAGTTTTACTCTTCCAATCGGTAGCTTAAATATTAGGAATACTTTGGCCGATCTAGGAGCTAGTATTAATGTTATGACATTTTCTATGTTCAAAAGATTAAAAATAAGGAATCTTCAACCAACTAATATGATAATAGAAATGGCTGATATGATTAAGAGAGCTCCTAGGGTAATCATAGAAAACGTGCTAGTGTAAATCAACAAGTTTATATTTCAAGTAGACTTTCTCATAATCCATATGGTGACCCTAAGGCACCTTTGATTTTAGGAAGACCTCTTTTATCAACCGATCACGCACGTATAGATGTTTTCACCAAACAGATTTCATTAGGGGTGGGAAATGGGATAATTATGTTTAAGATGAATGAACTTGTAGATGTCCCTTACCTAACTCTAGATACTATTTGTATGATCATATTTTCTAAGGAAACTCATGAAGAGGAGTCATTAAACATATTAAAAATAACCATTTTCATGTGATTATCGTTTATGCATTAAATTAAATTAATTTAATTATTTGCTTTCAGTTGATGAAGATATCTTCACTTATGAAATTAATGTGCATGTAACTGATTAATCTCGTAAAAATGATCATATAATGATAATGTCAGACAAAGCAAAATAGGAAGTGCATTGGTGTGAGCCAAGTAACGAGAAATCTGATCAATTATAGGCATCTTGTGATTCATGCGCGAAGAAATGTGATACCAGAACTAGAAGAGAGGATATTGGAAATTAATGGGCGTATAGTTATGACAATAAAAGAATCAAAATTACATGGAAATATATGCCTTTCGAGAACTAGATTAAGTTTCGCTTACAAGTCAAGCCCAATAATATCGAGGAGGTGGTTATGGATGGTACCGGGATTATGGCAGAAATATACATGGATAGACATGCCCAAGGAGCAACGTAGACCTCGATATGAGTCTAACTTAAAGACTCGTAAAATAAAGAAAAGTGTATGTCGGGTTACAACCCGTCCTCTATCGTTTTGCATAATTTTTCTGCATTTTGTTTGGTTTTGTGTTTTCTTCACACTTTTTGCAAGTTGCTACAGCAAGAGGAAAGAGGAATGAAGTCATCTTAGCTTATGGTTTAATGGAAAGTTTAGGGCATGACTGCAGTAGGTAACTATGGCGTAGCTGGTATACCCAGGCTACGTCGTAGCTGGTCTTCCAAAAATCATACTTGCCCGGGTCACTTAGCTACGGCGTAGCTGCCACTATGAGCTACGCCATAGTTCCCTCAGGTGGCAAATTTTTGAAAAATAAGTTTGAATTTTCAAAAAAACTTGTACATTTTGTCATGAACTTTGTGGGTGTGTTCCCTGGAAACCCTTACCCGAGACTTCACTCGTCCACTTAGGATACCAAGTGATTTAAAAGGCTTATTTCATACGCTAAATGCAACAGTGATTCCTATGAAAGTGAGTTAGGTTTATTTTTTCTTTATATATTTTACTTGTTGTTTTTCTTTTATGATGCACATGGTTGTTATTAAGTGAGTTCAGGTAGATGGTTGATTGATCAAGTCTTTCAAGTTAGACGTGGATGTTACTCGACGAAGCATTCTTGGAGCATGTTTTAGAGCATGCTATTGTTCATACGGAGAAAATCCAGGTGAGTCGATCTGTTTCATTTCTAACCCTTCTCTTTTAATTTTATATGCTTAGCATGACTTAAGTAGGGGAAGAGATTAGAAATATACAACACTTGATTTCTGTTTACCTTTATTTTTCTAGTTTTTAATGAAAAATGTTTTATTTCTAAAGTTTTGACATGTTTTTCATTACTTAACTAGTTTTATCTTAACTGAGCATACTTACCCTTTATTTACATTGTGTGAGGATAAGCCTTTATGTTTTCCCCTTATAAATTAATTCCATAGAAATGAGTGTGCCGGTGGCTGTAGTAGACTTTAAAACTTGGCTTGGTATATCTTTCGAGACCGCCAAAATGAGCATTGCATTGAGGTAACTTAGTGTAATCGGTGTAGCTGTGATAAAAGGAAAATTTAGGATTAACCCCAAATAGCCTATCCGTTTATGTTATGTATTTGTGTATATTGATTTTTCACATTGATTAATCAATCCTCTTGTGAAACCATTTGTTACACTCATAATAAGTGTAAGATACTATAACACCCTGTGTTTTTAAGTCATTTGCGACGTCAATAAATCTACTATTTTTTTTTTGTGTTGTACGCGTTTGCTTTTAATTTCATGTATTAAGTAAAAACCGCGTAAGCTAAAAATGATCGTTCAATGTAAACGGGTATCAAACAATTAAACTTTTACATCAATCAAGTATTAAATAATTATTTTGAGAATAATTATGGTCTTTGTTCATTTTATTTTTTAATCAGTGTAAAAGTTTTTGTTTCGTTTCGCGATAAATAAGTTTAGGGCTTCGGAACCGCAAAAAATATTTTTCGCTTAAACAAATACCCACTTTTATACCTATAACCCAAAGTTTTATTAAACGTTACCCCAAGTTTAATTTTATTGTTCACTTGTTCATAGAAAATTAAACCAATACATGAATACTTTCAAGTAGGACACATTTTTATACAAAAACTACAGTTGTTAAACTTAACATAAAAATACATCTAGATTATGTTGTTATATCAAAAACCATCTCTAGAAGCCCTCCCCCCCCCCCCTTCCTAGCCACGGCAACAACAACAACAACAAGAGACATAGAGCACACAAAATACATCACTTGGTCTTATACTACATATCTTCATTTAAAACCTAGCTAGTTATGTTCCAATTTGACTAAAATATTCCCTAAGACCCTCATGGTGTCTCCAAGACTACTATTGTAATCTTTTGACCATCCTAGCTCATATATACACAAGTATGCAAGTAGTAAAACACATACAACACAAAATACATTGGTGAAAATCAAACAAAACCCCCCTTTTGCTCCTTATAAGCCCACGGCACAAACACCCCCTTTTAAATAATACATACAAATTTTTCTACAACATATACAAGTAATCACACATCATTCCTGGGATATTCTAAGGTATTTGCAAGCCTTGGTTAACTGATTCGTAAGAATCTAACACACGTAAAAAATATAATATATATAATACGATGGAAATTTACCAATTTACCCTTGAGGACAAAGGTAAAAAGGAAATTCTTCAAAATATATATAATATAATATAATACGTATATTAACCGGGAAGTATGATTCCCGGGTGGTTATCCCCAACGACTTGTGAAATTGAATTCACGTTTGAAGCTCGGACAATGATTTGAATTGGAAACAAGGAATGATTTGATTATCTACTTTTTAAAAGTTAAAATTTAACAAACTCTAACAATTAAGTAAGTAGACAAATAACGGGAAATCAAAATTTAACTAAAAACGTAAAACGGGACCACTAAACAGAGATTAAAAACCCTAAATGTCTAAAAATAAACCTAACTTAAAATTTTCTTTTTAAATAGACTCTATTTGACTAAAAAGTAAGTTTAAAGAAAACTAGAACAAAAACGGAGTTAAAATGAGCATTAAAACACGAAAAACAAGAACGGGAACGAATCTCGTTCGTTAAAAAACAAAAGTTTGCAATTTAGACCATACGAAAGCAAAACTAATTTTCCTATGAACTTTATGATAAAAGAAAATTTTCTAAAAAAGATTCATATTTTTTTGATTATTTTTCTATTTTTTATGATTTCTTAAAGTTTTTAATGAAAATAAATGTTTAAAAATACTAAACGAACTATAAAAATTCTAGAAAAAATACAGAAAAAATAAGCTTAAACTCACTTAAAATCGAGGAAATATACTGCCCGAAATCAAGCTTTTTAAATAAGGCGAAATATTTCAAATAAGCCGCGAAATAAGCTTAAACAGCTTAATAGGCTTATAAGGGGAAAATGAGTATAAGAAATAGATTGTGCAAGAGTCTTATGAAAAAGACCCAAGGGTAGTGTGTGGTGTGTGGTATGTTATAAAGGGTTGAGGTGTTGAGGTCGGGGGTTCGAGTCTTACTCACCCCCGACTTCCACTTCCCTTTTTTTTATTAAAAACTTAAAGAACAAAAATTGTAGAGGATAACTTTTTAAGCTACTTTAATAAAGAAACTATAAGCTAAAACTCAAAAATAAGCTCTCAAAAAGCTTTTCAAAAAGCTATTTACAGAAAGTGGCTTGTTGAGAGCTTAAAAGCTTGTTTACACTAAAATAAACATAAAGGATCCAAATAAGCACCAAATTACAAACCAAAAGCTGTCCTAGATAGCTTATGATACCTAGCAACTAAATTTTAAAAGATACCTAAGCTACGAACACTATAAGCTAACTTAATTTGATGATCTAAAAGGATAACTCAGAAATAAGCATTAAAAAACTCAAAATCTAAATAAGCTAAAAAGCTCTATAAGCTATGATAAAAGCTAAGCTTTTGAAATCTAATTACTCTATTAATAAGCTACAGATATAAATGATAAAAACTAATACTATAAGCTAGAAATCTAAGTTTAAAAGCTAAGACTAGTTACTTCTGTTTTTGGACTTTTTAAGGTTTTTGATGAACTTTTAAGGCTAAATTACCCTAAGAAATAAGCTAGAAATTTGAAAGCAAGTTTTAATCTATCTAATCCTTTATCTAAACTATGAATCTACTCAATTTTAAAACCTAAAGCTTATTTGGGCTAGCTTAAATGATATTGAAAGAGACAGCAGTAGTAACAGCAGTTACTACTGCTGATGCAATTGACCAAAGGCCAAAACCAATTTGCAGGTAACAAAGTTGGTTAATTCTACACTAGACAACAATCATTGATAGTGTGTCTAAAAACTTATAAACAAGCAATTACCACAGCCTAGAAAGGCCAGGTCAAATTTTCTTATCTAGCTGGAATTGGAAAACCTCCCCTGGTGCCAGGAACATAAAGATTAAGCCTCAACAATGATATTAAGCTTAAAAACTAATCCTACAATACCTGCTCAAACCTAATCAAATTTTGAAAATCAAACTACCACAAATAAATTGCACAATTCAGTTGACTTTAGAGGTCAAACTGCCAGTAATCTCACACCCCTTTATATTTAGACAGATTTCAATTTAGCTTGGAAATTTAAAATCTAGTTAACAAAACTTATTAACCAGATTATGCACAACTTATAACAAGCCTAATAAGCAATCCTAAGCATACAATAAGCCATAAATAGTAAGTTATACTAATTGAACTATTATTTTTGGATTTTTTATGATTTTTGAGATAGAAATTGCAAATCTAAAATCTAAGCTATATTCACTAAAGATAGATGATCAATTAAGACTAATAAACATATAGGATGACAATAAGCACAGATAAGCTAACTAGAAAGCAAATTAAACATTTGATAAGCAAACAAGCAGATTTATAAGCTAGAATTTTAAGATATTAAAGATAAAGGAGAACTTACAGGAACCTTAGCAAAACAAAGGTGATAAAAGCTCAATTGAGCATCTACAAGCTCTGACTTATCCTAAGATAAGCCAGTATAAGTCCATATGAGTTCTTCCCTTTTAAACTCATCTTCCAAAAGTCTCAATCCAAATAAGCAAAGGTACTTTTAAGTTGATTTTAAAGTTTTGAGTATGATTAAGGCTTAATTAAGCTCAATCACAAGCTTATCTTGTGAGAGCTATAATGAGCTTAAGTAATAGTAGTTTATCATTTGAAGAAGGTTAAGAACTTATGAGTAAAGACAAAAGCTTATGACAGATTGTTTGAAAGTAATAACTCAATTTCATTAACTAAAAGCTTGATTACATTATTTAAAAGGAAATTACAAGAGATTTAAATGAAAATTACATTAAGCTAAATTTACTAAGCTAAAATCTACTCACTATCTAACTATTGAGTGTGTGTGAGAGTGTGGGTATATATAGTGTCCAGCTGAAGCTTCTAGTCCCCTTTTCAATTAGACGCTCCTCTTGATCATAGCCTTCCATTCCTCTAATCATTGAGTCTTTGTTTTTTAACCATTGGATTAGATTTGGGACATACGGATTGCCAGCGTGGCATCCGTGTGTCAGAAGCCTTTGTGCTTCTTGTGTGAGTACCTCAAGTGCAAATCCCAACATTCCCTTGTGCTACTTGTCAGTCCACGTGTCCTCTTCATTAGGGCTTGACCAATGGCATTGTTTGGTGACGATTTTAACCTGCCATCTCATTCCTTTGTACTTGAATTGTCCTTTTTGGCCCCCAATTGGCAAAAGCCCTTTGATTTTGACCCTGGGTGAAAAGGTAGAAGACGATCTACAGTAAAAACGGATTTTCCTGCTTTATTTTTTAACTATAAGGGTGCGTTTGATTTGTGTTGACCCGGGGTTGACTTGGGTTTATGTCGGGTTATAAGGGATTTGGGCCCGGGCTTGGTTTTGGATTTGTTATAAAAAGTTAACGGGTGTTAACTTTTATTAATAAGAGTTAACACCGTTAGGCTTTAAGGGCTATTTTTGCAATTTGGATTATCTTGAGGGACTGATTTGGAAATTTTTGGGTTTTGTCTTTTAGTGAGTTGACCATTTGACTTTTTGACCAAGTTTGACTGAAGCTTGACTATTTGACCTTGATAGCTTTCTCCTGGCTCTTTTGTGCTCTTCCTTTCCCCGTGTTCGTGTTTGTCCGGTTTTGACCGTTTTCTTGCGATTTTTGCTATATCCGCACTTACAAAATCACAAAGACAAAACAAGCAATATTCAAGCATTTTAAGCACAATTTTGTCTTTTTAGGGTCTATTTTGATATAAAATGGATATGTGTTTTCACACATATCAAAATTCTCCAAACTAAGCGATTGCGTGTCCTCACGCAATGTTATATGCCTTATAACCAAATACCTCAAAACTTCCCCAAACTAAACCTTTGAAAAGTAGCAAAGATTTTTGTGGAGAAAGCTAAGAGATCACAAGTTATAAAACACCCTTATTTCCTATTTTTCTAAAAAGTTTCCATTTTTTTCATATATTAATAATATTATTTTGACTTTTGTTATTTCCATAACTGTTAGGGATCATAGAACAAGATGCATTTCGATTTCGAGAATGCCCCAAAAAAGATAAATTCATCGTTCCCGATTTTTCACTTATCCAAACCAAGCTTAAAACTAAATCACAGCTAAATATCATTAAGGATGCTAACACTACTCATATTTGCAACTTGTGAACCTTTTACTCCCGACATTTATTATATCTTAAGTGAGTGTATTATCTTGAATTTCAACCATGGATCAACTTTTTGCAACATACTATGCTTTACGTTCACCTTAGAATAATGAGTTTAAAGGCGAGATCATCCCATGTAGCGACTTTTGTCTCGGCACATCCCAACCTTGCGGCTAAGTGACCAGGCTTTTGACACCCCACATAGACTAGTATCGGGACTCACGGACATTAGGTTTCAAATACTCGTAGGTTTCCAGGATATTCATAGCTTATAAAATAGAATAGTCAAAGTGCAAAAGCATATTTGAATTTAACAAAAAGAAATCAATTATTAATTTAATTTTAACTATTTAGATATTTATGCAATTGCAACCCTCGACCTTTTAGAAGGCTGCAACATCGGTTGTGAGCCGGCAAGATGCAGCAAACTTTTATCAGTCTCAGATCTTTATTCTTACTATGGGCTTTCTTTAGAAGACTACCACATCGGTTATGAGCTGGCTAGAGGTAGTAAACTTTTATCAGCCCACAGCTTTTATTATTATATTTATTTATTTTTCATTTTATCATTTGTTTTTATATTTTTTTATTTAAAGAAGACTTCTTTTCAAAAAATTCAAGTATAAATTTGAACTAAGACTAAAACTTTTGCTATATATTACATAAAAATTGTTGATTTAAGTTTAATCTTCAAAAACAGCACGTATAATAATCCGGTTAAGAGCTTATGGGAGAAAAAGCAACAAGTTACATACATGAGCTCTTAAGATTTCCAACTAATCTTTGTTTAGCATCCTACTCATACTTAACTTTATCATTTTTTGTTCTTCGCGAATTAGCAAACGCTTAGCCTAAAAGTTAAGGAACAAGCTAGAGCTCAACCCGCTCAATCAGGTCAAAATTTACTCTTATTCTTACCCAGCAAGAAAGTCAAAATTGTGACCAAAACACTTATTTTATTTTTGAAAATTTTAATTTTTTTCATATATTTTTTTTTTGAAAACTTTTTGTGGGAAAACGGGGTACGTGAGAACAACGGGTAAAAGTAAGCAAGATCATATCGAAGATATACTACCCCATACTAAAATCAAACATTGTCCTCAATGTTTCCTAGCCTGAGTCTTAAAACCCCCATACTAGAACTCAAAAAGGTCGAATGCATAACTCAAACATGAAGAAAGTATCACAAAAATCTTAAGTCATTTATTAAGTGTGCTATAAGATAAATGTTAGTCGATAATAATCTTCAGGATATCGGATTTCCCCAAACTAATGGCAAGCAAAGGCTAGGAAGCTCGAGTGGACCGGGACAAAACACCGAACACGAGAGTCTTTAGAAAAATTTAGGATCAATCCTGCAAATAATCACAAGCACAAACAACAAACACAAAGAACGGAAGAGTATAAGCCTCCTCACAACACATTAGAAACTAGAAAGAAAATTGGACAATAGATAAGCATGGGGTGCCTCCCGCGAAGCGCTTTGTTTTTGGTAACCGAGTCGCATAACTTGACTCGATCCCTGAATTCATTCGTCCTTAGGGAAAGTTTGGAGATCTGGGACAACCATGGTTGGTGT
>BQNB010078319.1:0-30580 GCA_026074375.1 Tanacetum coccineum
AGAGACTGGATGCTGATTTACAAGGCACTCCTACTGATCAAATGACTTATCGTCGTATGATAGGAGGGCTAATATACCTAACAGCCAGTCGTCCAGACATTGCTTATGCTACTTTTGTATATGCTCGTTATCAAGCACATCCTATGGTTAAACACCTCAAAGATGTTAAATAGATCTTTCGGTACCTAAGATAGTCCTATAACATGGGCCTATGGTATCCGAAGGATTCCAGATTTGAACTAATTGCATATTCAGATGCGGACCATGCAAGATGTAAAGATGACTGTAAAAGAACATCAGGAGGATTGCAATTTCTAGGTGACAAGCTCGTGAGATGGAGTTCAAAGAAACAAGATTGTACTACGATGTCTACTGCTGAGGCTGAATATGTTTCCTTGTATGCATGCTATGCACAAGTCATTTGGATGCGTACACAACTGCTAGACTATGGATACAAATACAATCGGATTCCGATGTATTGTGATTCCAAGAGTGCCATTGCTATCTCATGCAATCCGGTCTAGCATTCAAAGACAAAGCACATAGACATTCGGTATCATTTTATTAAGGAACATGTTGAGAAGGGTACTGTGGAACTTTACTTTGTCAGAACAGAATAGCAACTTGCGGATCTATTTACTAAAGCTCTTCCTAAAGAACGCTTTGAGTATTTGGTTCATCGCATTGGTATGAGATGTATGACTCTAACTCAGTTGGAAAGCCTGACAAAGTCATCTTCTTGAAAAGATCATAAATCAAAAACATGTAAATAATTTTTTCAAAAACAAAAGAAAAAATTGAAAAATACAAAAATTCAAAAAGATTTTGTATTTAAAAAAACAACACATAATTTAAAGATCACATGATTAGAGTCATGATTTCAAGTTTTCATAAAAAGCTTTCAATATAATCTGCGGGGGAGTAATTGAAAAAAATTTCATTCATATACATCATTTTGGAAATAAAATAAAAACAATGATCTCAAATAAACTGAATTTGAAATATGCTATATTTTTCAAGGGGGAGTTTTTATTTTAAACTCAAACATCTTCATTTTCGGACTACGTGCTGAGTATGATTTCATTCCAAGGGGGAGATTTTGATAATGGTGGACAAATTTTGAAATGACTTCATTTCAAGGGGGGGTTTTGAAATTTTGAAAAACAAAGTTTGAGAAATAAATGATTAAAATTGAAAATGAAAACCACAAGGGCTAAAAGTGTTATTTTTCAAACAAATATTCGGTGGCTATAAAAGGAGGAAAGTTTTCTATTTTACTTTTTATAATTACCGAGTCTTATTGTCAAGTTTGAGTAGAAAATCAAAGCATCTCTTTCGAGTTCATTACAACGATTACACTATTTTCCTTACACAATCGTAACGTGAATAGGATTTGTGGTTTTCAATGGGTTCAAATAATAGATGTTTTTGCATTATCGAGTTTAAACTCGGTAATATTTAGGATTACCGAGTTTGTGTTTTATCGAGTTTATGCAACAAGATTGAAATCAAGGACGATAATAAACAATGTTTATGGGGAAATAAGTGATAAATAGCTTAGGAATGGTTAACTAGTCGTTGAAATTGAAATTCGGAAGTATATGGTGTTGATCGAGTTTGATTATTATCGAGTTTGATTGTTTGTCTACTGTTTGGAGTTTGAAAAATGATAATAGAACATAAAACGAATCGAGTTTTGGTTTTTCCATAAGTTAAAATGAATCATTGTTTATCTAGTTTATGAAACTCAGTATTAGTTCAACAGTCAAAATCGGAAGGGTCAAAAGTCACTCGATGGTGGTCAAAAAGTTCAAAATTCAGTTAAAAATGGCGTTTGTGGGTCACGTGAAGTTGTTTTGAGAAAGAAATAATTTTGATGATTAATGCTTATGATGATTAATGCTTGAATGTCCGTGGAATAAAAAGATCAGTTTCTCATATGTGGTGAAAACATCAAATAATTTTGAGAAAGAAATCAAGTTTTTATAAATTCTAAGTTGTGGGTCATATATATCTATTCGTAATTGTTTAAGTGGACTAAGTCATGTCCGGTTTTGGCTGTTTTCTGCAATGAACAGAATGAGGAGGATTTTAAAACGTGACTGACTTACTATTATTTCTTAAACTTAGTGTCCATTCAATTATTGAATTAGATATGTTTGTCTTCATTGTTTAGGATTCATGACAAAAAGTGAAATGAAAGTTTTTTTTTATAACTTGAATCTGAAAAACCAAATCTCAATTGTTTAAGTGGGCTAGTCATGTATGTTTCAAGCCGTTTTCTGCAATGAACAGAATGAGGAGTGAGTGACTTAGTGTTCATTTAATTGTGGGTTTGTGATTATATGATTCTGTGTTATCATTATAAAGAAAGTTTTTGTCAAAATATTTCTGGAAAAAGTTCTCAAAATCTGTTATTGTGTCCCAAAATGTATTACTCTTCACAAATAAATTTTAAGATGTGAATGATTTACTCTTTAATTTTTTAGTAAAGATCGTATTGATTAAATCAAAAGAGAAATCTTTATTATTCTTGAAAGAGTGTCATGTCACAAAGAATTTTTGATGAGGATATTCTAAAAACAGAAAGAGAGAGCTAAATCTATACGCGAAAAAGCAAATCAAAAGTGTGTTCGAAAAAGAATAGACAGAACACACAGAAATGATAAATCAAAAGAATAATTCGAATAAAACGTATGGCATGTGCTAGAAAAAGCAAGAACGAGCACATGAGAAAGAAACTGATCAAAAATATGTTCAAAAAGAATTGCCAGAACATATAAAACAGACAGAGTGGAAAAAGACAAAAATGTCAAAAGAATTGTTTGTTATCTAACATCTTAATTTTATTCATTCAGTAATCATCATGGCACAACAACAACATGCAGCTGAGGTTCATCCAGATGAACTGTGTCCTCCAAACAAAAGATATGATCTTATGGATGCTAACAAGAAAGTTGATCTTGAACATGTGCAATGCCCACCGGAAAGCAAAATTCTGACGAACATCATCAAGAATCATCCATTACGATTCAGCATTGCAGCTTCTTCCTCCGTACCATGGATTTATATGGCACAGTTCTGGCATACTTTGAAGGAGACGGGTTCAAAAGTATAGGAAGCTCAAAGGTTTATTGCGGAGACAAGAAAGAACTTTCTTTTTTATACTGGATGACTTCAGAACAATCTTTCATCTACCACAAGCAAATGACAACAATCATAATTCATTCGTGCCACCACCATCATTTTTGGACATGGTTCCATTCTATAAACAACAATTGGGCTTTACAATGGAGCTGAAGACATCATCAAGCTTTAAGACAACTGGTCTTCTGCAGCCCCTTGGAAAGTTTTTATGCAAGATATTTTCCACATGTTGATAACTCGTGTCACTGGATGGGATCACCGCCATTGCAGGATAATGCACAATGATGCATTGCTTTGTTCAATAACATTTCATGTGGGCATTATTGTGAAGGTGGCTATGGAAGGACTTTAATTTTCTCTTCATCATCCAACTCTTCGATTCCTTATCAGATTTACAAGATACATTCTTTAGTCAATTAAATGACTTGTTTTCCTGACATTTCAAGACGTGCTCGAGACATGTATCACAATCTGCAAGATGATGACATAATGAAAAAATATCTTTAATTCAGGGAGGACAAAGATAAGGTTGGCATGCAAAAATCCAGATTGGATGATCATCTGAAGAGAGGAAGCACACGCAGCATTATAGGATGTATCGGAGGTGTTTAGGTTAGGATGTTCCTCTGATCTCATTCACAATCCGAATGGAGTCTACCCCAAGGACGCATAGGACACTAGCGCCCCTTAGGTCACCTAACCCTAAATGGAAGCACCAGAGTCAAGTTGCTCCAAAAGGTCTATTGTGATTCATTTTTGGTCGTCCTGAAAGGAGATCTTCAGTCTAAACTCCACAGCTCCAGTGCCAACTGGTGATAAGCAGATGAAATAATTTTAAAGTACATTACAAGTAAGTCTTGCATAGAACAAAGTCGAGAAAGATCAAGAAGAAGCTAGAGAAAATGTGGAGCTGGTCAATAAGCACTTGGCATTTGAAGAGATTGAAAAGATGGTGGAAGGATCAGAGAATGTTATTGATAATAGTTTATAACCTAGGAATGATGAACCGAATATTCCTGGCACTAGGTTAGAGCCCATGAGTGATAAGGAAAGTCCGGAGGTGGAGATCACTAATGATGAAGAGGTGGAAATTACTAATGTTGTCATACCTGTCAATGTTAATGAAGAGGAGGAAGAAATAACTAATGAAGTATATGAATTAAAGAGAAGGGAGAAAGGGAAGATTGTAGAGGAGTCTAGGAGTACACCATTCCCTACACCAATTAGATCTCCTAGGATTCATATTGATCTCGTATCTTCGGATACTGAGAAACTCCAAAAATTTACGGTAACTGATACTAAAACTACACCATCATCAAGATCACCCAACACCAACTTATCAAAAACAAACCGACTTCTATCTTTATTCAAAGCCAAATCTGCTCATTTAAAATGATACAACAATTTCTTTCAGGAGTTACAGGGACGTTATACATATTTGTTTGAACATCTGAAGGCAAGGTTTCTGTCAAGAAAGTCTTTTGATACTCTTGTTGATCATCTCCAAGAAGTAATGGTCGAATCATTACCCACTATGGTAGATACACATGTTAAGGAGTAAGTTAAAAAGCAAGTTCCTGAGCAGGTCCGAAATCAAGTTCCAGTGTATGTTGCGGAAGGGCTGATTCTGGAAAGACAAAAGACTAAAGAAGAGATGGAATAGATGATTGCTAAAGCTATTTTAACAGAGAGTGGGCCTATTACAGGCTGGCATTCTCAAAAATTCATAAATCTATTGATAATCATATTCCTTCTCAAGTTGATGCATCACTAAGAAGTTATATGTCTGGAAATATTCTTCATGTTCTTCCAACTCAATCACAAACACTCTCTGTTCCAGAACAACAATATCAACTGTATCTTTTCATGAAAAACGATCCTCAATTATAGTAACAAGATATAGCAATATGGCTTGCACTACAGATAAGTTTGAGATTCTTCATGGTGACCACAAAACTACATGTAGACCTTTTGCCGTTCGCCCAAGAGATCAGGACGATCCTCATGATGATGCTCATCCTGAGGGGGAGAATAGTGCAAAGCGGCAGAAGACATCTGAGTTATGGTGCATATGTGTCTGGAGACTTGGAGAGTATTCGAATTGGACAAGTCAATGAAGAGGAACGCGGTTACCTATCAACTTCAGGTAATCAGAGCAAGTATGATGATTAAGATTTTTGGACTGATTCTATGCTTCAGATGATGATGAATAATACCAACGGAAGCACGTGTATAAGATATTATGCGAAGAAGTTATCACATGACATTGATGAAGCAAAGTTAAAGATAAATGGTCTGATGAGATGTTAAGACAAAGGATGTTACCTTCAGGAGCATGAGCATTCAATATCATATTTGATCAGATGAAAGAATTTCTTGAAAAGTGGAATTGTTTGGGAAAGTAAAAGACATTTTGTCTCTCCACATCCACAAAAGACCACACCTCTCGTTCAAAGCTGTCAAAGAGATCCTGAAGCTCCAACACTATCTCTTATAAATCAAGACCTTTTGTATCTGAAGAAAGGAAGTTCAGGGCCTGAGAAGATCGTATTGTCACTTCACAAGTTTCCTGCAATTATCTTTAATGATGATGATATCGAAGAACGAACTTCTAGATGGGTTGAAAAGTTTGTTAGAAATTTAATCCTTAATGCTCGATTATGGTGTTGAACATTGTAAGAATCCTCATGCAAAGATCTACTACACAAGGAAACAAACAGAGCTGGAACTACCAAGAAAGGAGATTTATTCGAACTCAAGCATCATTCAAGTTATCAAGACTTACTGGGAATTAGGTCTATGAACACTGTTCTATTTTTTTCCCCACAGGGGGTGATTAGTGCAAGAAGAGCTTATGAGTGCATTTTGTGTCGATTACCGAGCCTGATTACATGCATGTGCTAATAGAATGGTAAGATTTCTGGACTATGCAGAAATAGGGTTGCGCTATGGTCTTTAATCAGTATTCATCAGAAGTTAGTGATTATGGGAAATAGTGCATGATTTCAAACTTAGAATGAAAGTTATCAACAGAAAGTTAATCTCACCTGCACCAACAATATCTTTCCCAGGTAGTTAAAAAGCATAAATTGTTCTCCATGCCTCTATGATCCGTGTAGTGGAAAGTAGATCAAGGAATAGCAAGAAAGAGGGGGAAAGGGGTGATTAGACATTCAGAGATCATAAGTTTTTATGTTGCAACAATAATTAGAGTACTTGTAAGGTTTTAAAGGAATTACAATAACTGATGTTAAGTGTATGGCTATGTATAAGAGAACTTACGATTGATGAGGTTGTATTCTAAAGTTTGTTTGAAGAAAGACGAGATTGAAGTAAGATTGAAGTATCGCAACCAGATGAGAAGATAGGAGATGTATGTGAATGGAAGACCACTTGGACATGATGGATTTTATGCAGAATAATCGACCTTAGGAGGAGATTGTTTGGTTCATAAAAGTGATCATGTCGATTATGCTTATGTGTTTAATTAATATTTAGTCATTAGTCTTTATTTTGTGTAGAATAAAGTATTTGGTATATAAGGTATATTATGCGAAGAGTAAGAAATAACATAATTAACAATAATCAGGGACTAGATATTAGTGTAGTTTGTAAATGACACCTCGTACAAGCAACAAGGATTAAAAACTAATTCTGGAGGTATGGTAAGTGAAATAACTGATGTAGCCATATTCATTAGAGAATAAAGGTTTAAAGAGATGGGAAGAGTGTGTTGTGTGCTAGAGAGAAATAACACTACACATACTTCTTAAAATGTTGGACTTCACCTCCATGGAAGTATGGAGGGGTATTTATAGTTCCTAGTGACACACACCTATCGTAGCTTGTCATTATTAGTCCCTATATGTCACTCTATAAATGATCTAATGTAATTCCGGATATGTCACCATATTTTAAGGCTAACAATCTTCCCCTAATATGTGGACACATACGGAATTACTTACAATGTTCCTAACAAGTACAAATACAATTAAATAAAGTCTTCTAAAGCGATTCCAAAGCTGAAGTTGTCTTGTGAGTTCTCCTGGTCTTAAAACTTGTATTCCAGCTTGGATCTTCATTGTCTTTACCATGTTTGGAACCATTGGTAGCTATGAATGAGTTGGATTAACTCCCCCCAATTCATGCAACATGTCTTGAAATAGCTTTTCTTTAATAGTCCTTTTTGCCGCGAAGTTCTGGACTCACGCTTTCCCCAAACCAACATCCCTATCTTAAGCAGATTCTAAAACTTTGATGTAGCATGAACAATCTTCTACTTGTCATTGACGTGCACAGCAGAATTTTGTAGAAGTCAAACCACACCAACGTACCACTGCTTCTTGTCATTAGGGCTTTGGTGATTATTCAGTTCGGGGGTGCAATGCTGAAGAAATCAGCAACAATTTCTTCTCATGTATGGTAGAATACTTCAATAAACCATATTTAGTTGACTTGTTAACATCAAAGTCAAACTAAGTACGGAGTAAACAATTTCCCCCATGATGGTTGCGAACTCTCGGAAGCATCATTGTCGTGTACGTCCATATACTCGAGAAGTTCTTGTCTTAAGCACAAATCTTGAAATCCAAACAAAGCATTACCCTCTTGTCTTCAGAAACCGTAGAGGAGATGAAGCAAGAATCAAGAAAACTTGGTATAATCAAGGTCTTGTATATGAATGTCGTTGAAGAACTTTGAGAATTTTGCTTAGACTGTGAAGTACCTTTGTCTTAGAATCCGTGAGATTTGGCTGATTACATCTCACCTTTAAAATTCTTGGTAACTTTACAAACTCGAATTACTGTCCGGCTATTGTTGTCGATCACTATTGGTGGAAGTCCAACCCGATATACCAAACTTGAAAATGAAGTGAAATCCCTAATTTGTTACTTAAGCTTGCACTGTTGTGATTGAAGAACGGTGCAAGATTAAATCTATAAGTACTCTATACCCCACCGGAAAAGTATAAGAAGTACAACACCTCTTGAAATTATCCACATCGTCTTCTGCGTGTGACATTGAGTACTACAATGTAACTCCTTTAAGTGATAGTTAACTAGGTCTTCAACCAACCACCCTGACTGCGTGGTTAACTAGATAATTCAAGTCTTAATCATCTGCTGTATACGGTCAAGCAAGTCATCAATCGATAGATTGGGTTTAAAGAAAAGAAGTAGAAAGTAGAAGGAAGTCTCGATGATGAAATAAGTAGACGCCTTCATGAAATCTAACTTCAAGCTCAAATAAGGGATACCAAATTAACTTCATGATCACTTGTCATCGTAATCCGAATCTCTAGCCGTTTGCTATTTATTGAATCTCTTCAGAATCATTTTAGTGTTATGTATCATGTTTATTGTTTGTTTGTTGTTGTTCAATTTTCGTTAAACTAGGACGAATGTTATTTTGAATGTCGTTAACGGATAAACATCGTCTAGTCTAACTTGTCATGATAGTATTTTATTCCCGACTCAATCCAATAATATTCGCAATTCCATTTATCCTTATAAAGACCACTTAATTATATACTCCAAACCATCACAAAAAAATATAAAATTCAGTTTCCATCATCTATACTTTATCTCGGCCTATTATGTTTTGTTAAAATTGTCTATGATGTTCAATAATCCCCCATCGGCCCATCCCATCATAAACTTGAACCCGGCCCATATCATGTTACACAACCGAGTCCAATACAACTTTTAATAACCGGCCTACCACACAAAATTAGGGATACATATCTCATTCCCTTTTAATTAGGGAAACATAACCTTAATTATCATTTCCATCACCACCACTCCTCTTTTCTCTCCAAACGTAGTAAACCAAAAAAAATGAGATCAAATCTCACATTACATCTTCAAGTCAGACGTACACATCACAATCTCCTCACTACTTCTCTGTTAAATTTCACGAACCGATCCCTAATACCATCAAACCGTTTTTCTTATGTCAATCTCAACTAAACCATAAGTGATTTATTTGGTTGATTCTGCTCACGCAAACCAAACAATCATAAACGAAGCTTCGTGTTTATTGTCTTCAAGATCTTGATCAGAGGTCGCAGGTAGGTGTAATTGGTTTTGCTCTTGTGTTTTTCTTGAATCGAATCAAAGATTAAGGGTAACAAATTTGTTATGCCTCACTCTTTAAATTCGTGTATTAATGATTGAGGGTTCGACCTCCACAGATCTATGATGAGTAGTGTATTTCATGGAATTGATCTTTATAAGATCTTGGCAATTAATAGCTAAACACGAATATAAACAATCTGAGATCATTGTTTTCATTGAGTTCGAGTTGTTTTGGGCTTTGAAGAGAGAGATGGAGGTTGTGAATAATAATTGTGATAAAGGGTGTTTTTAGGATATATGATGATGTTGTTGTATAATAATGTTGATGATTGTTGGAGGCTGTGATGTTTTTTATTGAGTTGTTGTTGTCATTGGTTAGGACCTTTCGTAGTCTGTTCTGTCCCACCGTTTTCATTTCTGTCATGTTAAAATCTTTGGGTTTGACGGGTCAACTCGTAATAACCGAGTTGACTCGGTTTGTATGTTTCGTATGTGTGGTCTAGCAAATACGCAAACAATCTTGGGGTGCCAAAAACGCAACCCGTCTTGGTAGACAAAAACGCAAGATCTAGCAAAATGTTGGGCTGCTATAACCTTTAGTTTGACTAAGAAAAAAATCTTCAATGTAGCAAATCCGCAATGCCCAAAACGCGCCACAAAACGCAATCTTTTGAGGCAAAAAAACGCAGGTCTATTGAGAACCAAAACGCAACTGTACTTTTCCTTAAAAAACAGGTGCTGGGTTTTTTGTCCTTTTTGGTCAAAATGCTAAACCAAGAACTATGTAATATAAAACCCAGATTGTGCTTGAAGAACATGTCTTTTTTTAGCACAAAAAATACGATGTATAGCAGAATGATGAAAGGAAACTTATACCAACATATGATCTTCATTTCTGATATTATCACAAGAAAATAAAAAAACGTATGAACAGTTTATGAACAGTTACCAGATGGAACCAATATATGAACAATACAGTGACAACAAACAAATGATACAACACACCCCTGCAGCTCTGATGCCAATTGTAGATTGTAAATGACATACAAGAACAAGGATTAAAACTAATTTGGAGGTATGGTAAAGTGAAATAAATGTGTAGCCATATTATTAGAGAATAAAGGTTAAAGAGATGGGATAAGTGTGTGGGCTAGGAGAAAACACACACACACACTTTTTCAAAATGTGGACTTCACCCCCCATGAAAGTTTTGGAGCGGGGGTTTTTATAGTCTATGTGAACACCTAACCTACGTAGTAGCTTCGTCATTATTAGTCCCCTACGTGTCATCGCTATAAATGAAACTATGTAATTCCGGTTTATGTCACCATATTTTAAGGCTAAAATTAGAAAAATAAAGGAAGGGGAAGGCTCTTTCCTCTATCATATAAATACCACTAATCATCATTAGAGGGTGATGCCTTGTAATAAACATTTTCTCTTTCCCTCTATTTTAATAACATTTGAATTTTGAATACTTGCCCTCCTTTACTATTCTCTACAAGCTGGTTGATTATGTATGATTCAAGATAAATAAGACCAAACAAACTTGATTATTAGTAAAGTGATAAGTTACCAGAAAAAAGATCATGGAATCATTTACCAATAACTATATGGCCTATAAATTTGGTTTCTTCAACCTGTGAAGCAATGACTGGATCCGCATAACACATAGATTTCAAAAATGAATCGATTATTACTTAATAATAGATGATACATATAGAAAACCTGGTACCCACGAACTCCTTCTATAACAGTTAATAGACATTTTAAGTGGCGATGAACCGCTACACATGACAATGCCAGACAAAAGCAGATTATGATTGGTTTTATATCAGTCTAGGAACATTTTTTTGGGTAAAGAGGAATGATTTCCCCGGTAAAATATCAGCCTAGGAACATAGCATAGGTATTCTGCGATAATGGGCCAGGAAAGCTGGGTATGTTTCTTTTAAAGAACGCATCAGTAGCAAAACAGCTAATATACTTATTTGTTTCGCGAAAAAGTATCCTTGCACAGTTTTGCACACACACAGGTTTAAACAAAACCCAAAAATACAACATTTTATACAGAGATAATATCTTTTGTGCCTTTAAGGATCACCATGAGTGGTGACAACATGGTTACTGATAACAGAAATTTGACCAACCTAAGTTACCTCAATAACAATGTTTTGAACTTAATCACCATGAGTGATAACAACATGCATCTTTTTATTTAGCTGCAATTTAATCATTTTGAAGATAAACCATTAAAGAAAATCAACCTTATTAAAAACAAACTTTGCAGTCAATACTTAGCATCGATCAGGACAGATGACGGGCTTTAAGTCCAAGAATTAAAGGAAATAGTATGTAAGATATAACAATGGATAAAATAGAAAATAGTGTTTATGTAACTAAATCACCATATACCTCATGCATATGGAATTGCATAGCCTCATCAGGATATTCCATAGAGCGACAAACATTATTAACCACAATCATAAAGCGTTAGTATGTTTGCGCACGCCATTAAAATTTTCTGCACTTGTCGTCTTTTATACAGGGGATTTTTGGATTTGCTTACCAGAACTCATGCTCCAAAAAGTAGTGTTTTTGATTGCTTAGTGAACTAATTTTAAAGATGCCAAAAGAAATTTATATCAGACACACAACTACAAAATGAAGTAAAACACACCTAAGATAACCACAATCAGTGAACAAACCTTTAATAAGAAAAAATAAAAATCATAAACGTCCTTTATAGATATACAAAAAAACAAAAAAGACCAAAGACTTTATTGGACTGTTTGTATTAATTCTTCTTAGCACATCTGTCGAATTTCTTTTCCATCTTCTCTAATATACCTACGGAAAGTCAATTCAAACAAATAAAATAAAGACATTTATATGTGTTACAAGAGGTAATACCTCACTGCTACTTTCCCTTAACTTCATATAATGAAGCTTTGGTAATCGACATTTAAGGCTAATCTTCCAAATATGGTGATTCTGATCCTTTCTGTTAAAAAAGGCTTAAATGTGTATTGACGGGTCTTTCTTGAGCTCGAAGGAAATCCTGTAGATGCATAAATATAACAGGATAGCATACCAAAGGTGACAATTTTAACCAATTTAATGTCATCATACGTTAGGTTGGGTTATTCTTTACTTGACCTATGAATCTAAAAGACTTAAAAAGGAATTTACCGTTACTTAGGCCAACAATATTGTTGTGATTCAAGACACGTCTGCTTTCATTGTTCCTAACAATGGCTGCCTAATCTGTGGCTTTCTATCTCTTCTACTCTCTGTTTTGTCTCTGCTTCTCGGGTTCAGATTCCTTCTATGCCTAACTTGTACCTATATTCACTTTGTAAAACTTTATACTATACTTTCTAAAAGAAAATGTTCGTTCCCTTACCAATGTCTTTGCTCATTGCGGTTCCAAAGTTGTCTTATAACTGGGTCATATACACGTCTATCCTATAGTTGCTATATGATTATTTGTATGGAGTCGTCATGGCTTTGTAAACATAAAAAACTGTAAAATAATTTGGTCTGGTTTCTATTTTCTGGTGGTTAACGATGTTTGTTTTGCTGGTGAATCATGGACATAGCTTAAATATTAATATTAGGTCATCCCTTGAGCTTACATGACAGATTACATGTTACTACAAGGTTTGGCTTTTTTTAATCGTTATGATAATTGTAAACATAGAATACTTATTCAAACTTGAATATGGTTTTTTAAAAAGATGGATAATTACCAAATTCATTTAGCAAAGATAATTAAGTTATCATAATGTATATGTATGTCATAGGTAAAATAACAATATACAATAAACTCTGAATCATTACGATGAGCCATAGTCGTATTCCAAAGACCACTGATAAGGACCTTCATCAACGATTGTAAGCCCTTTTGGCGTTTTTCCCTCTTTCGATTCTATTATATGTCTAAATCTACGTGCCCTTATGGTATATAACTACCCCCTTGCAAGCATGGGAGGCCTAGTCTCAGAAACCGGCATCAACAAGGATTGTTGATTTGATATGTTTTGGATGTTGACATTTCTTATGATTCAAAGATTGGATCTTTGTAGACGAAAATGAGTGATATTTGTGAGAAAATTTCCAAACTCGATAACAATTGTCAAATTCGGACAACACTGTTCTCAGATATAAAAAAAAAAAAAACACCACGTAGCCTGAAACCTTGGTACTCTTTCGGAAGAACATAAAAACTCGGGCATAAGAATACTAACAAACTCTGTTACTCTTTAAAACCTATTAACGTCGAAAATGCTAGATGAACCACAAACTTGATTAAGAACCAGAAATCGATTATTTCAAACTCGATAGAACCGAGTTTTGAAAAATTCGTTGATTAAGAATTATCAATAACCACAAACTCGATAGAACCCGAATTTTATTGATGACTGATTTAATCCAAAACCCATATACGTCATATTTCGATTGAACCGAATTTGTACTCCGTAGTTTTTTAAAATGACGAATTTGTTTTCAAAATCCAATTCACGATAAAATCTTGAATTTGTGATGTTTTAACACTTTGTAAGCTTATTTTCGAGAGTAAAACTAGTAAATTCTTATTCACACTTTTTGATAAAACCAAAAATGTGTAAAAATGTATAAAACTCGATATGCAACCAAGTTTTATCAATAAATTCCTAATATACGTTTTCGATAGAACCGAAAATGCGTATATATCTATTACAACACTTTTCAATCGAGAGTAAACTAATAGTAAACCACTACCAAGAATACTAAATCCCCATCGAGAATACTAAACAACTTTCAAGAATGCTAAAACACTTTCGAGAATACGTCACCGAATTCAGTAAAACACTCGATCACGTCCAAATACTTAAAATAACTGCCAAAACACAGCTCGAAAGCTCAACGGTCTTAACCGAATTCGCCGAATATCATCTTGAGGTTCTCGAACGTGTTAAAAACTCACAAATCGAATCACTCTAATTCTCTAATGGCGTATGATACCACTTGTTAGGTCTTGTTTATCTTGAATCATACATAATCAACCATGAAAGCTTGGAGAGAATAGTAGAGGATGACAAGTATTCAAATTTTAAATGTTATTAAATGGAGGGAAAAAGGAAAAGTTTATTACAACAGGCTAATACACTTCTAATGATGGTAGAAGGGGTATTATATGAGAAGGAAGGAATCTTCCTACCTTTATTTTTTCTAATGTTTCACTCTAGACCCTATTCTTTGGCATTTAGGTTATTTTACTTTTCGCATTAATATAACCTATTACAAACTACTTTATTCTAAACAAAATAAAGACTAATAAACTTAATCACATAATTTACCACTTTTTATGGAACTTAGCATTCTCCCTAAAGGTTCGATTATTTACTGGGGTTCTCTTCGTGGTCCAAGTGGTCTTCCATTCACAACATCTCCCTATTTCTATTCTGATTTGATACTTTAATTGTAACAATCCGTTATTTTGATCATTATGATCGACGTCATTAGATTCACTTATTTATTTTTTTTCTCTCGTTGCGGGTTTACTTTAATTCTCATCACAAAATTAAATTCGCGTAAGCCCAAAATCTTTCACTCTAACCGAATAAATTCAGAGAAATATGATTTTAATACACTAATTTCCTGACATGAATAGTGTTGGTTCGTTTTTAATAAAACTTTGGCAATAACATTTTTAGAATATTTATATAATATTTATTGAGTTTTTAAATTTATAAGATATATTTTACAAGTCGATTGACCCACTTAAACGAATAACATTTTACCAACGATATAACATTATTTTTATTGTTTGTTTGAAAAGTAATTAATCACCTTTTATATTTTTATTTTTTTTTTGTCCTGTTACCGTAAAATACGTTTTCGTTTCGGATCAATCAAGTTTAGCATACCCGAAACCACAAAAACTTTTTCTACGCTTCAAACAAATCCCCACTTTTAGACCCAATCATAAAAATTACATAAGTATATCATTGTATATCTTTGTTGTACCAGAAAATCTTGCATCATATACAAATTATATACATGAAAATGGACATTTTAACTTGCAACTTGGTCAAATTAGGGCAAACCATACAGTCTAAATGGCACCATTCCCCTACATTACTTGACCAAGACCATGCCATGACCATTACTTGAACCATACTTTGACTCCTAGACCATGCTTTGTACCATACTTACATGTATACATAAAGAGAAGTAACACATATGCATAACACTTAACTAGAAAATCAAACAAACCTCTCTTTTGGCTCATAAGAGCTCACGGCTCAAACCATATACCCAACTAAATCCATACAAAATTTTCTCTACAATTTCCATCACTTCTTATTACATCTATACTAAGGCATTTGCAAGCATTGAATCACCATTTCCAAGTATTTCTCAAGTAAAAGAAAGTTAGGGTTTAGTTAAGGAAAGCTAAGGGTTTATTAGTGCAAGCTTGGTTTTTGTGGCTAAACAAGGGTTTAGTACTTGTACATCACCATCCTCATTCATCATAAGGTCCATTTAAACTCTTTATTGTTATGATAATTTTCATTTTTATAAGGCACATGATTATTGTATTTAGCTAATTCCCATTTAGGTTTTATACATAAAAATGAAAGTTTATACTTGAAATGATCATTTTACACACTTATGTACATGTAGTGTTATTACTTACATCATGTTAAAAAGGATGAGAAAATATTGTATCAAGTTATTTTAGTGTAAAAATGATCTTGGATTAATTAGGGTTTTTAATAGTTTCATAATATGTTTCAACTTAAAGAAATACCTAAGACATGTTAATATTGATTATGGACTTTTAATCATGCTAATAGAACACTAAAATTTAAAGTCATATGAAAGGGAAATATACTTGTACAACTTGGTTTGTGTAAAATGATTATTGGGACAAAACTAGTAAAAGTTACTTAAGTAAGTTGTGATATTAAGTATTATCATGGATTTGTTAACCTTGGTAACTAGAACATATGAGGACTACTATGGACAATGGACATTCAATATATGTATGATTTATAATATATATGATATATGAGACTTGGGATAAAATACAAAAGTAGTAAAGTATAAAGAAAAGGTTACAAATGGAGTCAACAAGCTTAAGCAAACATTCTGTCCAAAAGTCGAAATTTTACATATCTATTTTATATTTTTATAAGATAATACATTTCACGCGATTCGAAAAAGTAAGAAACTTGGTTTAAAAGGTATTAATTAACGAAAAAGGTACGTGAAAAACGAGTTATACGTTATTAACGAAGTGTAAGTAAATTTTTATAAAAACATTTATTATAAAAAAATTTAACAAGGCAAGGGTATTGATATTTTTTAACTAATAATACTATTTTTAGGATTTCCAAAATGATAAGAATCGTACATTTTCAATTAATACACGATACGAGTTATAACTTTCGCAAGTTTACGACAATTAATACTTTTATAAAACTATTTTATAAAAGTTAGATTCATGACAGAAAGTTATTATTTTTGTAAACTCATAAAAATATAGAACTTTCAGATACGAGACGTCCTCGAAAGAATCCATTAAAAAACGGAGCTATAACGAATAAAACTACGATGTTTACGGGTTTTACGACAATTATATCGAAATAAAAAAATATACCTAAGGTTCAGTCTGATTGTGACTAGTAAATTTTCTGTTCACCAGTAGGTCGAAATTCGTAAAATGTCGATTGATGATAAACTCGTTCTTGATACGAAATGATGGACTAGAAACGGATGAATGGGTTTAAACGCGGATAAGTTACGCCAGGTTTTTACTAACGGAAATTATAAACGTTTTTAACTTGTTAGCACATTTTTCCAAAACTCAATTAGTTGGTGATTGAGATATATAGAATATTATGTGGTTATCAAAGTGCTATATTACTAGGGAGTTTCATAATGAGGCCTCTTCGGATGGCGTTTCGACGAGTTGTTGGATTTACGATTTAAAGTGTCCTAACTCCTCGAACGTCATGTCATGACCTCTTAAATTATGATAGCCCGAACGATAGTACGATGTAACAACTATAAGATTATATTCAAGTACTCAGTATTTATACGACCTATGATAATTTAGGTTGCCTTCGGATTCCTTCGTGACGCATTTTTCTATTGTGATATACTTTGTTGATTTCCATTCACTCAAGGTGAGTTCATAGCCCCGATATATTTTATCTTGTTGTAAACTGTTTTGGGGGAGAATCAATTTGCTCGTTTACAAACTTGTATATTATACTAACAATACGATTTACATTTTAACTACTTTTGTGAGTTCATAGTTCTCGCATTCAATCTTTTCAATGTTTTATAAACCCGCGAGGGGAATACATGCTCTTTTACAAACTCATATATTTTACTACAGTACAATTACCTTTCAATACTTTGTGAGTTCATATCCCCCTTTTCTACAATTGTTTTACAAAATCTACGGGGTGAATTACATTGCTTGTTTTACTATTGGACACAAGTGTTTTTCAAAGTGTATGCTATCCAGATTACTGCCTGATTATTAATAAGCTTACGTTACCATTTGGCCGTGAAGTTCCCTATTATCTGAACCATTAAGTCGCTATTATACTGAGCGTGGTGTTATGGGATAGATCTATCTTATCTTTAGGGAACTAACAATCCCCACCCTTATTGGGTCTTAGTTGGAGCGGGTGCATTTTATCATTGAGAGATGTTAGGGTGTTGGCACGCATTCCTATATTCTGATGGGGGCAAAATCTAGTTAAGGCTTCGTGTCATGAGCTTTGTGCAATTAATTTATACTTACGACTTGATGAATGTGTTTTCTTGTCTACATTACTTGTTTTGGGACTTCGGAATATGTACTTAGTCCACCATTACTTCGATTCTTGTGGTCTCACTTTTAAATACTTCTGATTTTGATGAATCACTACTTGGATTTGGATGGATTTCCGGAAATACACTTTTTAGAAATGTATGTAACTGTACTTTTCTTTGAAATATTTCTTAATTATTTCAATATTGCTTTATATCTAAAACCTATGGATCACCAACATTATTGTTGACGTTTAGGCATGTATTTTCAGGCTACTATTTTGCTAAGTGGAGCATTGGAGTGCATTCGGTCGCGCGGAATATATTATATATTTTTGATGGCTTACATAACTGTGTAATTGTGTGACAACGTTTTCGACAATGTTTTCTAATAATTATTAAATATGAAACTGTTGCAACTTGATCTATTATTTAAATAGAATATGATTTATTTAAAAAGTCCATTTTAAGGTCGTTTTCCCTAATTGTGTTTTGTGCCTGAAGTAGCACCCCAATGTTACCATTCCGCTGCGTTATCCTATTTTTGGGGGTGTTACAGACGGTATCAGAGTGAGTCATAGAGAACTAGGCGTTTTCTAATACCTAGGACTAGACCATGTTTTCAAAAATATAGATTCTTTCCTTGTTTATCTGATATCCGCACGCGCTGGTTTTTTTTTCCCCAGGTATACGTATATGCTCTCTTATGCATCTATATTGCTAATTCATGATTAATGATTATATAACACTTGGTTATAATTTTGCTCTTTAGTATATCATAATGATGTTTTTTTATTTACCATATATTGGTCGTTATATATATTGATCATTCTAATTTTCGTGTTACTTCCCGATTTCTCTTTTACTCCCTTGAGCGTTCAATACAGGTATTATATGAGAATTCCTATATATATATATGAGTACTTTTTTTTTCTTACCAACCGTCATTCTTTATGCCATGAGGGGCTTTTCATTTCGCAATGTTACTTTAAATCTCTATCTTACGTTATACAAAGTCACTCTTCAAATCTCATGAAAACATAACACTATTTTGACAAAATTTTTTTTGTCACCCTATGAGCTACTTCACGTTTACTTTATTGACTATTTCATTTCGTTATAAAACTATTTCTCACATCACACTGTTATGACAAAAATGAGCATCGCATTTGTCAAGAAACAATTTTCTATTTGCATCAAGTTTTGTGTGAGTATTCATAAAACGCGTTTACTTCTGGAAATCGAATCAGTAACCGTAGCAACTAAGCAGACCTTCACTCCACCTTACTATATAAAGTCGACATCATCAAAAAAAAAAGTTACAACTGACACGTTAAGCTGAAGGGAACAAATAAGCCCACTAGGAGCCGAGCCTTGGTCGCAACAATAAATATTAAACCAACATCACAAATCTTGAAACACCCAAGTTAAATCAATTTAGAAGGGAAATGCAAACGAGTTACCAAGCGTGGTAACGAAATTATCGAAAGGCATAAATAAAAATAACAAAAAGATTTATTGCCACAACATCCATTTATTATCTTAGAAATAAGATTACATAAGAACATAAAGGAAATACAAGTTTTATTACAACCCTCCCATAATATCTATTCCTTCCAAAAGAGATCTACGCCGATTGCAAGAACGATGAGGGGCACGAGAATTGCTAGAATAAAGGCCAAATACTGAAATCCTTCTTCATATGGGAAGTAGGCAAGATAAATGCCGAGTGCTATCGCGGTCGCCATCGCCAAGATCGTGATGATGTGCAACATTTTTGAGGATTGGATAAGAGAAAATGTAAGTGAAAGATTAAGTGTTGTATGGAGAAATGGAGGAGAAAATTTTGTATAAAAAGAGGAAAAGTAACCGTTGGGGGTTACTGTTCACCGACCGTTGGGGCACTGTTAAAAAAAATAATAATAATAATAATAATAATAATAAATAAATAAATAATAATAATTATTATTATTATTATCTACACCTCTTCATCAACATTATTCCGGAAGAAATATCCGCATCTTTTTCTCCGAACCCGTACCTTCCTCAAGTGCCGCAACTTGAGCCTTGAGGACAAGGCTCTTCTAACCGGAGGAGACTGTAACAATCCGTATTTTTGATCAATGTACGACGCTATTAAATTCACTATTTATTTTATTTTCTCGTACGCGTTCGCTTTTAATTTTAATCGATAAGCTAAATCGCGTAAGCTAAAAATTAGCATTCAATGTAAACGGGCATCAAAACGATTAAACGTTTACATCAAGCAAGGGTTAAGTAATTATTTTGAGAATAATTATTAACTTTGTTCATTTTATTTTTATCGGATACGTAAAGTGTATACGTTTCGCGATAAATTGCGTTTAGGCACTCCCGGAACCACCAAAACTTTTCTACGCTTCAACAAATACCCACATTTATACCCAATACATAAAATTTACTCAAATATATCATGTATAGCTCTATATTGCCGAAATTCTTGCAATGTACACAAAGATATACCAAAAACTCTTCCATTTGGTCAATGTTCAACACTACCTCATTAAAGCCTACCCATACCTTGTCTCTTTGACTTAGACCATGACCTAGACCATTCCTAAGACCTTACCATGTTCCCTTGACCAAGACTTCTCTTATATACATGCAAGTAACTAGCTAGTAACACATAGAGAACAAAAGACTTAGAAAATTTTTCACAAAAACCCTCTTTTGGCTCCTTATAGCTCACGGCTCACATAGGGCTCCCAAACAAATCCATACAAAATTTTATACAACCCATACACACCTATACACATCCATCCTAAGACATTCTAAGGTATTTCCAAGTATTGGCTAAGCATTTTCAAGTGTTAATCAAGAAAAGTGAAACTAGGGTTTTAAAATGGAAAGCTAGGGTTTTAAAGTCTAAACAAGGGTTTAGCACTTATTTTCATCATCCTACATCATCTCATTAAGGTTATCTTAAGCCCTTAACTTTTCATTTATATGATTATATGCATATGTGATATTTATATAGTGAAATCACCATTAGGACATGTTTAACTTGTAAACTTGGAATTTTCTTGTAAATATAGTTTTATGAACTTATACACATGTTTTATGGTTAGTAATATGAAGTTATAAATGGATACCTAAGTATTTTACAATCTTAATTAAGCTTAAAAAGTCTAAAGTGGTAAAACATAAAAACTAGGTCAAAAAATGGACTTATGAATGTTAGTTAAACATTCTGTCCCAAAGTGTCTTAAAAATATACTTATTTTATATTTTTATAAGATAATACATTTCACGACGATTCCGAAAAAGTAAGAAACTCGAAAAACCGATTAATAACGAAAAAGTTATGCTAAAAACAAGTTATACGCTATTAAACGGAGTCGTAAAAGAATTTTTATAAAAACATTTTATAAAAATTGTATAAACAGCAAGTGTTGATATTTTTAACAAATAATACATATTTTTGGGATTCCAAAATGATAAGAATCGTAATTTTTCAATTAATAACGAACGAGTTATGAATTTCGCGAGTTTACGACAATTAATACTTTTATAAAACTATTTTTATAAAAGTTACTATTCATGACAGAAAGTTATATTTTTTTAAACCTCATAAAATTATAGAACTTTCAAAAACGAGAACGTCCTCGAAAGAATCGTTAAAAACGGAGCTATAACGAATAAAATACGACATTTACGGGTTTTACGACGACGAATACGATTTAAATAAAAGTCACGTCTGATGTGAACAGTAAAAGTTACTGTTCACCAGAGGACAAAATATCGAAATGTCAAATTATGAGTAACTCCTTATCTAATACGAAAAGATGGGGCATAAGAAAATGTCAAAAGCGGGCTTAAAACGCAAAAGTTACGCTAGTTTTTACTAAAACGATAATTGAAAAACGTTTTTACTTCAGTTAAACTAATTTACCAAAAACCTTAGTTGAGATGATTGAACTATATAGAAATTAATATGTGGTTTATCAAGTACAATATTACTAGGAGTTTCATACGAAGGCTCTTCGGATGGCGTATCGACTATTTGTTGGATTTACATTTTAAAAGTGTCCTCAACATCCTTGAACACATGTCAAGACCCATCTTAGATTATGCATAGCCCAACGAAGTACGATTAACAACTATAGAAAGATTAATACAAGTACTCGGTACTTATACGACCTATAATTGGATTAGATGGCCTCGGATCCTTTGTGACACATTTTCTTTTGAATCCTTGTTGATTTCCATTCACACGAGGTGAGTTTCATAGTCTCGCATTTCAATCTTTCAATGTTTTATAAACCCCGCGAGGGGAAATACATGCTCGTTTACAAACTTGTTATATTTTACTACAAACAATACCTTTTCATACTTTTGTGAGTCATAAGCCCACCTTTCTCTTTTAATGGGTTTTCTTAAACGTTTTCGGTTGAGAATACGTTCCTCGGTTTTACTACATAAACTTATTAATTTTTATACGTACGCATTACATGGTTATTATTTTTACTAGAAGCTTGATATTGTTTACTACATGATTTGAGATCGTAATACCTATATTTGAAACGTGAAATTTTAGACATGATTGTTTTTATTACGGACACAAGTGTTTTTCAAAGTGTATGCTATCAAGATTACTGCCTGAATATTATTGCCTAAGTAGTCACTATATTTCCACTTAAGTCCCTACTTTTCATGAACCGTTAATTGCTATTATAGTGAGCGCGTGGTAGTTATGGATAGCAAATCTGACTACAATCCCCATCCCTTACTTGGGTCATCTAGTTTGACCGGGTGCATTAACATTGAAGATGTTAGGGTGTTGGCTAAGCATCCTATTTCTGATTGAGGTCACAAACTAGTTAAGAAGGCTTCGTGTCCATAGCTTAGGGCAATAATATATACTTAGACTTGGTGAATTTGTTTCTCTTGTCTACATTACTTGTTTTGGACTTCAGAATATGTACTTAGTCCAACCATACTTCGATCCTTGGTCCACTTTTTAAATATTCTTGATTGATGTATTACTACTTTGGATTTTGGATGGATTTTCAGAAATAACACTTTTTAAAATGTTGTAACGCTACTTTCTTCTGAAAAATCTTTATTAAATTATTTCAATATTGCTTTTTACTTAAACCTATAATATCACCACATATTGTTGACGTTTTTAAAGCATGTATTTTCATGTTACTATTATGCTAGTGTGAGCATTGGGAGCATTCCAGTCCGCGCGAAATATATATATTTTTGAAGGCTTAATGAACTTGATTACTATTTGACAACGTTTTGACAATGTCTTCCTAATACATTATAAATGAAACCTTTGCATACTACTGAATTTATTAAATAGAATATCAATCTTTATCCTAAAACTGTCCCATATTAAGGTCTTTTTCCAGACTTGTGTTTTGTGCCCTGAAGTAGCACCCCAATGTTACCATTCCGCTGCGTTGTCCTGATTTTTGGGGGTGTTACACGACTCTCCCTAAGAGGGATTATTCCCCTCACGACCCGGACCCGACCCCGACCTGACCCATGACCCGACTTGACCCGGCCCATGACTCGACCAGACCCGGCCCAATACCCTACCTGACCCGGCCCAAGACCTGACCCGGCCACCAGTTGACCGGTGGTCCGGCGGTGGTCAACGGTGGTCCGCCACCGTTAACCGTCGTTGACCGCCGCCAAGTTTAAACCGTGGATCGTCGTGTTTGACCACCGTTGACTCCGTCGATGACCTGTGGTCCGCGACGTTGACCGACAGGTTGACCAACGTGGGGGACAGTGGTTACACAGCCACGTGGCAGCCACTAGTCAGGGTGGGGTGACACTGCCATCTAATGAGTGTGTGTCAGATTGTGCAGGTGGCAGGTACGAGGTACGAGGTACTGTACACGTCAGTACCAGGTACTGTACACGTCAGTACGAGGTACTGTTCAGGTGGCGGCTGGACCAATCAGATGGTGACACGTGGCACTGGCGTGTGTCAGTCCGAGGTACTGTAGCAGTCAGTCCGAGGTAGGCGTGTGCCAATCATTGGCAATAATGAGGCGGTTGGTGGAGTGCAAAAAGACCAAAATACCCCCCAGATCTGGATTATGAGTGGCTGTGTACCTGAAAAGACAAAAATACCCTCACCCACTTGGGGCTATTTAATCAACACGCAGAAGCTCATTTGTGTGTTAGATTTTAAGTGAAAAATTTTAGTGTGTGTATTTTTAAGTTTATTTCTTTAGTTGTAGTATTAATTTTAGGAGTAGAATAGTTTAGCTTATTTTAGCTTATTATTGTAAAAGCTTTTTAGCTTATTCTCAATTATTGTATTGCTCTATTTTTCATAATGAAGATTTTTTTATTAAGGTTGGTTTTTATTAATGCTTATTTCTTATGCTTATTCATACTACCCCTTTTCTCTTCTTGCTTTATTTCCAAATAAGCCATGCTTAGAGCTTATTTTTGATCCGATCTCTTAAGCTAGATTCTAAAAGCTTCTTTAATAGCTATTTTATACTTAGCTTTATTTTATATTGTTTTTGATTTAAGAGCTTTTCGAGTGAGCTTATTTTTAGCTTAATTTTCGAGTGCTTATTTTTCTAGCTTATATTTTTAGATCTAATCCGTAAACTATACCCATCTCATGTTCACTTGATTAACACCTGGTATTCGGTGGACTTATATCTAAAAATAATAGATCTTGTCTTTTTAGCTTATTTTCTAGCATAAAGTTTGTTGCTTTTTAATTCTAGCTTATTTTTCTTAGATCTAAATCCTTAAATATACCCGATCCGAGTTCACTTGATTGAACACTAGTTATTTTCGGGTGAATTTAGATCTAAAGTTTTCCATCTTTTTATAGCTTAATTTTGTTCTAAATACTAACTTTTCATGTCTTATTTCTTATTCCATCCTTCTACATCTAAGGCCGGAGCTTAAGGGTCTTATAAGGTTAATAAAAAGATAAAGTTTTGATCTTTATAGTTTTTATGAAAGTAATTAGTAGATAAGTTAGCCACCTTATTAGGCTAATTAGTAAAGTAAAAGCTTTAAAGTGATAAACTCATTTGTTTATTTAAGTTGTGTAAGATTGGGTTGGTATTATATCATTGGCGGTTTCTTCATTCGATTACTCCCTTTTTTTCCCTTTTAATACTAGTATTTGAATTAATAGCTTAAAAGTTTATGTTTGATCTTATGATTGTTGCTAGTTTATTCGTTATGATTAGTGAGTAGTTCATTTGTTCTTGCTAAGTGATTAGTGATTTGAAATTTAGGTGCGGGTTTAAAAAGGTTTAAAAAATTAATAGTCATTAGAATTTTCCAATTTACATATCGTCATTTATTTTTAATGCAATTTAAATACTTGTCGTTTATTTTAAAAAAGCACTTTACTTTACTTGTCATTTAATTCTTGAAATTTGTTTTCGAATGATTTTAATTCGTTAAACCTTAAACCCGCACTTAAAGAAAATTTCAACGTCTCCACTTAGCAAGCATTGTTTTATCATTCTATCCCTATTAGATCAATTTAGTACTAAACTTGTAGTTTTTAATCTTAAAATTAATATTAGTTTAAAAATAGTTTAAATCCAAAAGTTTAGTTTCCCTTTTATATGCTTTCCCTTTGAGTAGATTTAGATAACCAAACCCAAAAACTTAAGTGATAATCAAGCTCGATTTACAACTTGAACGTAGATTTCCATTCACTTCTCGTCGAGGAAACGACCCGGGAGGTTTTTGATAATTGCTTTGGTTAAAAGCGATTTTCTAGAACCCGACGGAAAATACTTACTATACTATTATTGGCCTATCCTTATTATTACGTATTTATATATATTATATATATATATATATGTTAATTTGGACGCGATCACTAAGCACCTGAGAAAACTTGTTTAAAACGTCAACATAATGTTGGTGAATTCATAGGTTTAAGTTAGTACAAGAGTGGACCACAAGATTTCAAAGCGTATGCGACTACTATAACAGATACAACATCACATAAAAAGTATTTACTGTTACGATTTAAGCGCATGACACCCGATGCTAAAAACTACAGGGCAAATCATACAAGCCCAACACTATTATTCCAGCCCTAACTTATTCCTAAACTAAAGACCACCACAGGCACATCCGACATGAATAAATCTGTTTGTTCTTCGGTCTACAGTGGAACGCAAAGCAATAGTGGATAATTTTTAGTCCCAAAAGAATCTATTTATTCATTCGCTGCACACTTAACCAATGCCAATTGGCCATAGGTGACAACAGTTCAATATAGTTCGGCGGCAATAGTGGTTGTAAGCATCACTTGGGCAACACATAACAATAAAACCTCACGTTAAGAACATGTGTCTAATTTTCAAAAAGCAACAATGTCGTTTCTCACCCCAAAGTATAAAGCATTTGTAAATCGGTAAAAACGTGGGGCTATGAACTCACCTTAGCAAAATGAGCAAATGATAATCACGCAAGTAAAAGGTGATATAGAAATCTAGCCGCGACCTAGAATAATAACGCGTTTCAGAAACACGGAAAGTATGCCAAGAATTGCACAATATGCTCATCACCAGAATACATCCATGTGTGTTTGCTTTAGTTGGTTTAACAAAACATGATGAAATGAAATCATATAGTTTTTCTTTAAGTTTCGGCGTTTATAAAAAAGTTACTATTTTTAGAAAGTTTCTATTATAGGAAAGTTTTTAGTTTCGGGACGTTAATACTGTCCCCTACATTTGTTAAGTTTCCATAATTCAAAACGCACTAACTAGCCTTAATCGCTTAACTTCTATGTCCGTTCGCTAAATTTTTACCAAACTTACTATTTTTAGTAACTTTATCGCTTTTTCCAAAATATGTTAACGACGTCTTTAAACAATATCAATCAATATATAAGTGTTACTATATGTTTCGCTAATGTTTAAAAAGTCCAAAAATGTCCGAAAACCCGTTTTACTATTTACATCAGCAACTATTCATTGATTATGCCAAAAAAATTTTCAAGTTACATTTATTGGCCATAACTTGGTCGTTTTAAATCCGTTTTTAAAGTGTGATATATGAAAAACTATCTATTCGAAACGAGCTCTTCAAAAACTATTTTTATGTCTAATGAAAACATTTTTAGGTCGAGCAAAACCTCAAAACAAATTTGTGACAGCAAGCACTTTTTGTCAAAAACGCAACCAAAATCCACCAAAACTTCACAATAGTGTCTAATCTATCATAATCTCCATTCACAACTAAACCACAACAAAACTACACCTAAATCTAACCTAATCCCTTCATTTCTATTGTTGCAACACTCATCAACTCTCATCTCACCAAGAACATAATATTTAACTAGTAAAATAAAGTAGTATCATTATTTATGAAATCTTGTCTTTAAAATCTTTCAAAAATTGAAACACAACATATGATGTATGCGATCAGAACATATAAAAAAGACATAAAAAAACCACAAGGAAGATTTAAGATACTTACAAAAAAGAATGAACAAGTAGTGAAATCACAAGAAAATCTATACCCTAAAAAATAATTAGATCTAGAAAAACCCCAAATAAATAACCAAACCTAATTTGTAGACAAGAATAAAACCCTTAAATCAAAGAAACCCATCGCTTCAAACACCTTATGATGTTTTTAGAAATGAACTTGGAATGTGTTGATCCTGATAGAAATCAAGATATGAAAAGTATATTTGTGTGTGTTGGTGGCCGTGGTGTTTTCATCAAGAAGATAAAGGGAGAGAAGTAAATATTGTTGGAGGCTTTTGGAATGAGATGATAACCTATGTTGTGATAATGAGATGGAATTTATAGGAGAGAGTATTAGGTTTTATGGTAAAAGACTTGTCCAAGTAAAATAGCCAACACACACTAAAGTGTGTGTATGTGTTTGTGGATTCGGTTAGGTGCAAGCAAAAAGGGAGACCACAACATTTTTCTAGCAAGGTTCAAGTATCAAGTGTAAGGTTAGTCAAATGAGGTCAAATGTGTAAGAGCTCACATGAGAAGGTTGCATGGGATGTCTACACATGAGAGTGACACTCTCATGTGTCACTTTCTATACTTGCATGCACACATGGGTGCATGTTTCAAAATAAGATACCATTTATTTAATTTAGGATGCATGGTGTTGTTGTGGTTTAGGCGTCCAATATGTCAAACAAAGGGAGGTGAACAAAATTTTTAGCATTACAATGCTTGACGGATGATAACTCGAGTTTACACGAAAAGTTTGCGGGTTTTCGGGGTCCCGTTTGATCAAAAACGCCAAAAACGCAATTTAAAAGATAAAACCCTAAAATTAATGTCAGAAGTGATTAAAAATCACAAAACACTTAAAAAGGTTAAAATATCTCATATAAGGCCTAAATTAATTAATAACCGATGCCGGGACGCGCCCGATGACGCTTTTCAGATTTACGCGGTTTAACTTCCCGGTAAACTGTCAGATTCAAACGTAACATGTAAAAGTCAAAGATAATAATCGGAAAGGTTTAAAAATGTTGACCTGAAATTTACGGGGTGTGACACCGTGCCTGCACTCACCAAAGACCACAGAGGAATACAGCTCAATACACTGTATCCAGAGAGACTCAATACGCCATATTCAAAATATGGAATGAATATAATATTCTGGAAATATCAAGCGTGGTCCCTACTCCAATAAATCCCCAATACGCCGTATCAAAATCTTGGGATACGCCGTATTGAATCATTTTCCATACACCTATAAAGACAAAACTCAAAAACGAGTTTTAAAGTGAGCTAAATATATTATCGATACCATAAAACCATAAAAGTCGATTTATCAAGGAGAAAAAGTGCGAAAAAGAGTCAAGAAACGTTATCAATTCATAGGAGACCAACCGTGTAATTCCATATACATTATTAAATCATCTCAGTTTTTGGTATCATTCGTTAACTCGGTTAGTTTACCTTGGCTAAATAATTGCTCTTGTATTTATTATGACGTTTGAAGGCTAATACCTTCGGGTATTAGCCATTATTATGAAGATCTGAATGCTTGGTATTTGTTTATCTCGATTTCTTGATTTATCGTTGAATGCTTGTTTATGTTTATCAATTTATACTTGTTTACGCGCTTTTGTATGCGACCTATCATTCAACTGGATCTAGTGATACGGACCAAGTAGATCTAGAGTCTGGGATAGCTCTCCATATAGTAATTTATACATCTAGAACCATAGGATCATAAATATTGTCCTTCTAAGTCTGTGTCTAGGATACGCTTCGGGCTTAACTAGTTAATTAGATATTGCTAACGGTTTATTGATCGTGTTGACTAGCACGTGACCTAGATAATTCAACAAGTAACGTTCTAATTCTATTGGATAGTTGGACAAGTGGACTACTAGTGTATAAATTGCCATTAAGCGGTAAGTGGGTAAAGTCTCTATGAGTTAGGGTTTAACAAGATCACCATTGCTTTAATCCCTAAGATAGATTATAATCAGCAAATAAGGATGCTTTAATTATGACAAAATTAATGTGTCTAGGTCTTAGGATGATGTAACGCCTAAGTCTTAAGAATGATATGCCACCTCGAGAGAATAAATCATTGCACTTAATAAACAAACCAACTTTCTAATCGGATTGATAATGGTTAATACAGTTTTCTTATATAAGGTTCGACCGCTCTTTTATCTTTTGTTAATTAGCTTGCGTGGGTAAAAATTCCTTGAATTGATTATAGTCACCAACCAAACCGTGCCAATCTCTCTGGCTGAAAACCCCCTTTTCTCGTTAGAACTAGGATTTAGACTGACATAGGTTTAACATAGGTTTAGAATAGAATAGAATTAACATAGATTAGATAGCCAAGATATTAATTCAATTGATAGATTTAACCTCGCTTCAAGTGTTCGACACCCTACTTACCACGAATCTACTACCGATCGGGTACATTGCCCGTTAAAGTGTTGTTTTTGGTTTAGTCGGCAAAATATAAATTTAAAACTTGAATCAATAAAATATACACCACACAACGACACATCTTTTGGCGCCATTGCCGGGGAGTGAAAATTAATCTTGATTTTTATTTGATATTTTTGGTTTTTAAAATTAGATTAGATCTAACCCGTAGGATTAGTGTAATTTAGATTAGTGTATATCCTTGTATATTTTGTAATATTTGTATATTTGTATTTAATTGTTTGCTTGTATATTTGTATGTTTATTTGTTTGCGTATTTAATTGTTATTCTTAAATACACTGTTCTGGTCGACAGTTAAATACGGCGTATCCACTTCCATCGTATATGGCGTATCTAGCTTTCAGTCTAATACAGTGTATTCATCCCATCAGATTAATACGGCGTATCAACTTTCATTGGATACGGCGTATCGATCATCTGGAACAGAAGCAAATTCTAAGTTTTTTGTGATTGATTTTCGTGCCAAATTTTTTTTACCTTTCTTCGGAACAAATCCTACGGATTGTTTATCCCTTGTTTCAGGTAGTGCATGACAAGGAGTTCTACGAACGAACTATTTACACCTTACAAAGAACCTA
>BQNB010078320.1:0-30580 GCA_026074375.1 Tanacetum coccineum
CAGTGACTATGAAATTCACTATAAGATGGTACTCATCTTTTGTGACCACACCAGTGCTATTTCCATTTCTAACAACCCAGTTCTTCATTTAAGAACCAAGCATATTGATATAAGATATCATTTCATTAGGGATCACATTCTAAAAGGAGATATTGAATTACACTACATCCATATTGAGTATCAGCTAGCTGATATCTTCACAAAGCTCATAGATGAACCTACTTTCACAATACTAAAAGCAAAATTAGGCATGCTAAACATTAATTGATCAGTCTCCTTGATCAATCATGTTCACGATGGTGTAAATAGTCTTCTCTCCCTGAAACTCTCTCATTAATAACAACTATGACTCACATGGAACTGAGGGACACATTAAATAAAGTAACTAAATACACTAAGTCCTTAGTTAGTTAATGTCCTAGCTTGGTGACAAAACATATTAAATAAGGAACAAATATTCCTTATCTAACTGTCATCCAACAGTCATGGGTCCTACTTCTCCCATTTACACTCAAACTTCCCAATAAGCATTTAATGCTCACTCCCACAAACACTATCCCTTCCCAAAATGTCCTTTTACTTCCCACCTAATCCGTTATCCCACATCATGCCTGCAAAAGTGCATGACACAATAACGGCTTTGCAGTCGCCAAAACAGAAGGGATTATGACAGTTGTGGGTGGTGGCATTTAATGTGGACACCAAACATTTTTCATAACTATTTTCAAAATAAAATAATTTGAGAAAGAAACCATTTCCAACCTCACCTATAAATACCCCATCAAAACAAGAAACACACACAATATCTTTTCAAGGCAAAGAAACTTTGCAAAAAATTTCTCTCATCAAAAAGTTGTGTGTGTTCTTCATTTTCTTGATAAAACCTTCATTTCAAACCTTTTTCTTGGTCAAGTATGCGCCAGCGATCTGAGTTATCCAACTTAATGACCATCCGTCTTGATAACATATCAAAACTCACTCCAGCGATCTTAGTTGGATTCGACTTTGTGACCATCTTGTTTGATATTTTGCCATTGTCCTTTAAAAAACCTTCAAAATGGCAAGCACCCAAGCAATCAAATATGCCCCTCAATGTGGTGATATGATTATTGAATCTGTCCAATTTCAAAGTAACAACTTTGTGGGTAGTTTTAACTATCCACAAAGTGTCACAGCCTACAAAGATATTTGCAAATTTTTAATGTACTGTTCTATGGCTAAGGCTTTTACAAAAACACCTTTAGTGCTATACCAAAACTATCTCAGGGAATTCTGGTGTACTACTGTGGCTTTAGACCTAAACCCACAATGATAGCACTGAGGTTGTCCTCTCTAAGAGTTCATAATCAAGTTCACAGTGAAGAATGGCTAAAAGCCATTGACCCTTGACTATAAGACCTTCTGTGCATCCACTAGACTTGATTATAACAATGGCCAATATGTTGACCATCCCTCTACTAAGGTAGTAAAGGCTGAACTGGCCAAGATTGCAACAAATGGGGCATTGGTTCAAAAGACCCCAGTACTGAAACATCATTTCTTGTGGCTTGGAGGATCCTGCTAACTTTTGTCATTCAGTTCCTCGACGGGAATTACTCATCCACTGACTAGTTGAATTCCATTTAACAATTACTAGTCTTTAGTCTCCTCAAAGGGACTAAGATCGACATAAGAGATATCATATTCAATGATCTTGTAACCAGGCTCATGGCCAAGTCTAGGCAAAAATATATGATGACATCAAATAACATCACTTTTATATCATCATTTATCCCATGAAATAACCTATTTTGTATAATTATTGCAAAGAATTGTTACTTAATCGTTTGTATTAGAGAATTGCAGAAATTATGGAGTACTTGGTAAAGATTAGCAAAAAGGCACGAATTCTGGAACTTAAAATGAAGATATTTGAAGATCACTGTTCTGAAATCCAATACGTCGTATCCATCAAGGAAGATATGGCGTATCTTTGTCTGCACTTCACAAAAGACCACGAAGGAAACAAGATCAATACGCCGTATCCAGGGAAGACCAATACATCGTATTTAAGCTATGGAAATAAAATATTCTGGAAGATATCAAACATGGTCCCTACTCTAAGAAACCCCCGATACATCGTATTGACCTCAGTCAACACGCCGTATCGACCTTTTTCCATACCTTATAAATAGAAAACTCAAAAATGAGTTTTTAGTGTGCTAAATCATATTTTCGATACCTAAACAATAAAAGTCGATTTTCAAAGGAGCAGAAGAGGTCTTGCAACGTAAGTAATTACATAGGAAACAACTTGTAATCTCCTATACTCTTATAATCGTTTAGTTTTTGGTATCATTCGTTAACTCGGTTAGTTTACCTTTGATAAATTATTACTCTTGTATTAAATATGACGTTTGAAGGCTAATACCTTCGGGTATTAGCCATTATTATGAAGATGTGAATATTTGGTTTGTTTATCTTGATTGCTTAGTTTATCGTTGATTGCTTGTTTATGTTTATCAGTTTATACTTGTTTACGTGCTTTTGTATGCGATCTATTATTTAACTGGATCTAGTGATACGAACCAAGTAATCTAGATGTCGGGATAGCTCTCCATATAGTGATTTATACATCTAGACCAATAGGATCACGAATAATAACCTATCTTTGCCCTTAGACTGTGAGCTTAGTTGGACCAGCAGGTGACCTTGGAATCAACGAGTATGTTCTCAATTAATTGGTAAAGACTTAGTTAGTGGACTACTAGTGTATGAATTGCCTTTAAGCAGTAAGTGGGTAAAGTCTCTATGAGCTAGGGTTTAACAAGATCACCATTGCTTTAATCCTTAAGATATATTATAATCGGCAAATAAGGATGCTTTATACGGATACGTTTAATTGTGACAGAATTCTTCATATCTAGGTCTTAGGAAGAAGTACAGCCTAAGTCTTAAGAATGATATGTCGCCTTGAGATAAGTAATCATTGCACGAAATAAACAAATCAACGTTCTGATTGGATTAATAATGGTTAATACAGTTTTCTTATATTTGGCTAGACCGCTCTTTTATCTTCTGTTAATTTGCTTGCGTGTGTTTTAGTGTCTTAATATGATTTTAGTCACCACAAAACCCGTGCCAGTCTCTTAGGCTGAAAACCCCCCTTTATCCGTTAGATTTAAGATTAATATTAGTTAGCATAGGTTTAACATAGAATAGAATTTACTTAGTTTAATTAACCAAAATATTAATAAATTAAAAGTTGTTTCTTGCTCTTAGTGATCGATACCCTACTTACCGTAAAACTCCCATCTGACCGGGTACACTGCCCGTTAAAGTGTTGTTTTTGGTAAAGTCGACAAAATATAAATTTAAAACTTGAAATCATAAAATCATACACCTCACTACAACACATTAAGTTTTTGGCGCCGCTGCCGGGAAGTGAAAAATTAATCTTGATTTTTATTTGATATTTTAGTTTTTAACATTAGATTAGATCTAACCTTAGGATTAGTGTAATTTAGATTTGTGTATAATTTTGTATATTCTGTATATTTGTCTTTAATTGTTTGCTTGTATTGTTTGCTTAGTTTAATTGTTGGTGTGTTTAATTGTTTTCTAATACACTGTTCTGGTCGATAACCTGATACGTCGTATCCACTTCCATTAGATACGGCGTATCCAACTTTCTTATCCAATACAGCGTATTCGTTCAAAAGATTAATATGGCGTATCCACTTCTATTGGATACGGCGTATTGAGCATCTGATACAGTAACAGAACTGGTTTTTCACATTCGATTTCCGTATATCTGTGTTTTCTTTCTCCCGAGCCCATCCTACTGATTGTTTATCCCTTGTTTCTGGTAGTGCATGACAAGGATTTCAACTAAGGAACTATTTACGCCCTTCAAGGAACTGGAACGAGAATTTCGATCATCTAGGAAGCTTCTAAAGACACTAAGTCTTGACGAATCAAGATCACCTGAATTCAATCTATTTTCTAATTTAAAAGAATATTTCGAGGAAGAAGTTGCGGAAACAATGGAGCTGTACATGAGCAAAACTCGAGCTGACTATGGATCAGGAATTGCTAGGCCTAAAATCGATGAAAAAGATAGCTTTGAATTAAAAGGCCAATTTCTCAAGGAACTACGTGACAACACCTTCAGCGGTTCGGATCATGAAGATGTGAACGAACACATTGAGAAAGTTCTTGAGATTGTAGATTTATTCCATATCCCTAATATAACTCAAGACCAAGTGATGTTTAGAGCCTTCCCTATGTCCCTTACCGGAGCCACGAGTCGTTGGCTAAGAATCAAACCATCTGGTTCAATCACAACCTGGGAAGATCTTAAGACAAAGTTTCTAAGAAAATATTGCCTACCTGCTCGTACTGCGAAGAAAAAGGAGGAAATCAACAACTTTCAGCAAGAACCAGATGAAACCCTTTACTAAGCATGGGAGCAATTTAAAGAACTCTTGACGAAGTGTTCTCAACACTATTTAACGGAGATGTAGGAGGTAATCTTGTTTTATAACTGATTGGATGTCCAAACTAGACAGATTCTTGATTTGAAAGGTGTAATACCGTCTAAGACTTCTGTCGATACAAAAGTAGTGATAAGTGTAAAATACACATATCAGTTTGTACTTAAAATAGCCCAATTAAACCCAAAACAGACCAAAAATGGTAAAAATATGCTTGTATTTGTGTTTTGTGTGTGCAGGTACGGATATATCAAAAATCACAAGAAAACCGTCAAAAACGGGCAAACACGGACACGGGAAACGGAAGAGCACAAGAAGCCAAAGATTCAAAGCTAAAACCAAAGAAAGTCAACTTCAGTCAACTATGGGTCAACTCATTAGAAGACAAATCCCAAAATATTCCATTTAAGTCCCTCAACTTTCCAAAAATCACACAAATGGTCCCTAAACCTAAATGGGCCATACCCGGATCCAAAAGCCCAAAACCCTTAGCCCAATACCCTTTTATAAAACCACAAGGACCACTTCTGTCATTTCCGAAAGTCCTTTTACACCTTAAACCTTTATAAACCAAACGCAAGGACTAATCTTGCCAAAGCCCCAAACCTTTACCCCTTTTAACCCCCGGGTCAAACAAAGTCAAACAAACACCCTTATAAGTAAAAAACACGCGAAAAGTCATTTTTCACTGTTCACCGTCTTCACCGATTTACCTAGGGGTCAAATCAAAGGGCTTTTTATAATTAAGGGTCAAGAATGATAATTCAAGGGTTCAAGTACACCATGGCAGGGTTAAACGTCACTCAAGCATTCTCATTGGTGGAAACCTAAGAGGGAATGCCACGCGGGACATGAAAGTAACACACCAAGGACAGAGAATTTGCACTAATTATACTCACTCAACAAGCATAAGTGAGCCTCAAACGGATTGCCAGCTTGGCAATCCATGTGAGGTCATTTAGTGATCCAACGGATGTAATCACTCCTCCAATGATTGGGAAAATGATTGGTTATGATTGATTGGAGCGTGGGCATCAAGCAAGGCCTAGAATCTTTAGAGGAGTGCTATAAATACACACACCTCACACTCACACACACATCTATTTTTTTTAGGTAGCTTTTAGGTAGCTTAAATTTTCTCTTAGCTTAATGTAATTTTCTTTAAAATGATTTGTAATTTCCTTCAGTTGTAATCTCTCTTTATTAATATAATCAATCTTAATTCAGTTAATAAAGTGTTCCTTTAAATCTTTCATAAGCTCTTTTATTATACTCTCAAAGTGTGTGTAATGTCTCATAAGTTTCTAATAAGCTCAACAGCTCTCATGAGTCTATAAGCTTATGATTTGAGCTTAAAGTGATCTTAATCATACTCTTATTACATATCTAGCTTAAGTTCTTTGTTTCCCTTGCTAATCTGGGATGTTGGACTTTTTGGAAGGTAGATCAATAATGAAAGGATCTCCATGACTATACTGGCTTATTGTAATATAAGACTGAGCTGTAGATAAGTCTTAAGAGCCTTATAGCTTCTGTTAAGCTGAAGCTCAAGTAAGTTTCTCTTTTAAATTCCTTTTGTCTTTAATTTCTAGTCTAAATAGTAGATTAGTTGCTTATTGTTTGAGATTTGCTTATTTGCTGTTTCTAATTGCTTATTAGAACTTATTTGCCTTTAATCTAGCTTATAAAGTGTGTTTTATTATCTGTTTTTGCTTATTATATCTTAGATATTAGAATTCTTAATTCTGTCATAAAAATCTTAAAAACCAAAAAAAAATTAGATAGCATAGTGTAGATCCTAGATTTCTAGCTTAAATAGTTGTTGATTATGTTCATTAGTTTGTTTTTAGTTGATTATTCATCTGGTTTCAAAGATTTAGTTGTTAAACTTCCAAATCAATAGCTTAGTTAATATGTCAAATGCAGTAAAGGAGTGTTTGGATTAAGCTACTTTGACCTCACATAGTCAAAGATAATTGAAATTTTTGCTTGAGTCAGTTGTTAAATCATAAGAGTTTAGTTAAAAAAGAGTTTTCAAAGGTTAGATGTTAAATTTGAATCAGTTAGAGGTTAAAATTTGTGTCTCAGCACTAAGGGAGCTTATCCCTTCTTGTTTTCTAGCTTAAATTTGATCTAAGCCCTTTGTGCTTTTGTTTGTGTGTAAATTGTGTTCATACACACTCATTAAGAGTGTGTAGTGCAGGTATAACTCTTTAGTTAACCTGCAATTGTGGTTTAGGCTTTTGCCATTTGCATAAATTACCACACTGCAGTCTAAAACTGCAAGTGTATTTTGGTTTCAAGTTTAGATTAGTTAATATAGGACTTAGGTTTTAAAATTCAGTTCACTTATAGATTAGACATAGCTTAACTAAATTTAGAACTTGCTCTTCCATTTTCTAGCTTAAATCATAAGTAATTTTGCTGTCAAAAGTCACTAAAAACTCAAAAAGAACAAAAACAGTAGGTAAGTAAATTAGTTTCTTAAATTTTGATTCCTAGCTTGTAGAATTTGTTTTTTATAATTTGAATAAGTAGCTTGTTAGTTGATTGATAAGTGAGCATAAGCTCAACTTCTGTTTTGGCTTCTTAAGTATTTTAGCTTTTCTTAACTTTGAGCTTTTTGAGTAAAAACCTGAGTTTACTAGTTTTCCTTCAAAATTCAGTTAGCTTAATATGATTCTAGTTCAATAAGCTTCTTAATTCTAACTTAAGCATATCATAAGGAGTCTAGAACAGGTTTTAGTTTTTAAATTAAGCTTAATTTGAGCTTTTATCAAGTGTTTAAGTGAAAGTGAGCTCAAAAGCCCACTTTCTGCAAACAGCTTATTCATAAGCTGATTTTGAGCTTAATTTTGAGTTTAAGCTAGTATAGTCTTTATTAAAGTTGTTTAAAAACTTATAATCTTTAGTTTTTAGCTTTTGGTTTTTAAAATTTTCAAAAAAATAAAAAAATAGCAAAAAGTGGTGTCTGCCAACCTCGAACCCACGACCTCACACTCAACAACCATACGTCTTAACATCATGCTACAATAGCTCATCCGTTACCTTTTCCTTTCATTAAAAACTTATACACATTTTGGCCTTATAAGCCAAATAAGCTGTTAAGCTTATTTCGTGGCTTATTTTATAAGCTACGACTTCGGGCTTATTTTTCCTAGGATTCATATAGCATAAGCTATTTTCTGTATTTTTCCTAGAATTTTTACTATTAGTTTAGTATTTTTAATCTTTTATTTTCTTTAAAAACTTTAAAAAATAGAAAAATAATCAGAAAAATAAAAATCTTTTTTAGAAAATTTTCTTTTATCATTAAGTTTGTAGGAAAATTAGTTTTGCTTTCGAAGGGTCTAAATTGCAAAATTTCACTTTTTAAAGAACGGGTTTCGTTCCCGTTCTCGGTTTTCAAGTTTTAACTCTCGTTTTAACTCCGTTTTCGTTCTAGTTTTTCTTAAACTTCGTTTTTAGTCAATTAGAATACATTTTAAAAGAAAATTTTTAATTAGGTTTTATTTTGTAGAATTTAGGTTTTTGGCCTTAGTTTTAGTGTTCTGGCTCGCGTTTTTAGTTAAATTTTGATTTCCAACTATTTGTCTCTATGCTTAATTTTTAGTTTTTGTTGATTTTAAGTATTTTTAGTATTTAATCAAAAATATCTTTGCTCTCATTCAAATCATAATCCAAGCTCAAACGTGGTTTCAATTGCACAAGTCGTTAGGGAAACGACCCGGGTGATTATACTTCCCGGTTAAATATACGTATTATATATTATATTATCTATCTTTTAGAGTGAATTTTTCTTAAAGGAAACTTTGGGATTATTCTTAATTGCTCTTTTGAAATATTTATATAGTATATTTTATAGTGGATATAAAATACAACATCAGACTTCTATATTTAAAACAATAAGCACCCTAAAAAAAGGCTTGGCCGGATTTTTTTTAACAAATCTCGCCGCAGCGAAGCGCGGATTTTCAAAACTCGTTAGTATTATATGTTGAGTACTCAGTAGTTATTGTTATGGCTTCAGCGTCAAAGGCAAAACCAGTTATAGTAGCATGGAAGTAGCTCAAGATTATATTCATAATTTATACAGTTAATAGCTCAGGTTAGAACGTCAGGATTACCGTTTTTATAGCTAACAACACATTTTATTTGCCTATTTAAGGGTTGTCATAGGGTTAGTGATATGCATATTTCAATTGTGTTTTTATAGCTAAGATAAAAAGAAACAATGTCATGGTTACGTAGGTGTACGGAGTTGCGGGAGGCGACCCTGGGTGGAAATTTAGCTAAATAAATGTTTGTTATTAGTATTTGTATAACTATTAGTATTTATATAATTATTATTTATAAAATATATAATTATAAATAATAATTATATATTTTATAAATAATAAATATATAAATGAGTAAAAAAGATTCATCGACGACTTGTCACCGAGGATACTTTCGTTGACCAACGTCAAACAAAGTCATTAACTATTGACTTTAGTCAAACAAAGTAAAAAACGTTCCCCTACGACATATCGTCGGGGATACTTTAAGCCACGTCACCCCACCAAAGTCATTAAGTAATGACTTTAGTTAAACGCGGTCAACATCGGTCAACACATTCCCCGGTGACATGTCGTCGGGGAAAGTCGAGCGGGAAACTCTATCGCCAAGTATTTTAGAGGAATTTTGGGTCAAAGTTTAACCAAAGTATCCCCGACGATCATGAAAAACCCTAATCATGGCGGCAACCCCCAATTCATCACGATCATCTAGTTTTTTTGCGTAGGATTGCTATAACCCCTGTAATTGAGATCGATCACTTGTTGATTGATTTCATAACGAGCGTGTTAGGCGATTCTTTACCTAGAGTTCTTTGAGATCCGTCTTGTTTGGGTTTCGTCGTTTTTTCTCCCTTTAATTTTTCATAACCCTTTTTACGATACTGCTTTTAGCGATTTTCCAAACCCTAAATCCCTTTTCCATAACCTAATTTTCCAAATCCCTAATTCCCTTTTATTTTATTTTTTCCAAAACCCTAATTCACTTTTTCGGTTCAATGGGAGACTCAGAATGGCAGGAGGTTACTCGAAAGAACCGCCGATCGGTGTTGAAAGATTGAAGCCCTCTCAAACTCAAAAATTCAACGTTGATGATTTGGCAAAGATCTCGTTAACTGTGTATGTTTCCAATTTTCCATCGCATCTTACGATTCGAGAGTTGCGGAATATTTGTAGTAAGTATGGTACCATTGTTGATGTCTACATTGCCAAGCGAATGAATAAACTTGGGCAAATGTTTGCTTTTTGCCGATATATTAAAGTGCCCAGCTCTAATGCCCTTATTAATTCGATGTCCAATGTGTGGATTGGAAAGATGCGCTTGCATGCCAATGTCGCTCGGTTTGATAGGAATGTGGCCATAAAACCTGTTCATGCTAATGTGAAGGTTGATAAACCTAAGGTTGGAAACAGTAACCAAATTCATTCCTCTTCCAATAATGCAAGTTCTTATGCATATGTTGCTAAGAAGTCCTTAAGTGGTGATAAGAGGGAAGAATGCGGAGATAATAACTCATCATTTGAAATTCAACATGACGGCTCTATTAACTATTCCATGGCTCTTCTCGGATGTTATAAGGATTTTCAATCCATTGAGAATGCTCATATTTTGTGTCATAATGAAGGTTTTATGGAAGTTGATATCAAGTATCTAGGTGGGCTTTGGATTCTACTTGATTTTATTTCGTTGGAGGCTAGAGATAAATTCCTTAATCAAAAAGGAATTCGGTCATGGTTCTCTAATTTGAAACCTTGGCACGATGATTTTGTGGTCGAGGAAAGGCTGGTTTGGTTAGAAATTGAAGGTGTTCCCATTTGGGCTTGGGAAAATGATACTTTTAAATCTATATGCAACAAGTGGGGAGACATGATTTATTGTGGTGACTCTGATAATTCCAACAGGCTTAGCAAACGACTATGCATTAAATCAACCCATTCACAACTGATCTTTGCTACCACTTGGGTGACTATAAAGAAGACTACGTATGCTATTCGGGTTAGGGAATTATGCAGTTGGAAGCCTAATTTTGTTGATAAAGATTCTGATTGTGATCAAGAAGACTCCATAAAAAAGTTTAATGGTCATAGTGAAAAAGTTCTAGTGCATTCTGATGATGAATATGTTGCTGATATTTTAGAGGATTTGGATAAGACAAATGCCGTTGAAGCCATGAGCAAGTTTTTGGGGGTAAAGAGGATAACGAGAATGTCGCGAAGAACCTTAATGATCATGTGAGTCTTAATGATCTTCCAGTTGATAGTGATCCTTTTGGGTTAGTCCTCCTTATTAATAAAAAGTCTGCTAAAGCCTCACATTCAGTTAATTCTGTCACTCCTCCATTCCCTCCTGGTTTTACTCCGGCTACAACAGGTTCTCAACAATATTCAGATTCCTCTCATAATCTTTTAGTTGATGGCGTTCCTTCCAAGCAAACAGGTTTTTCTATGCTTGAAAGACTAGAGGAAACGATCAAGGTTGGTTTGGCCCTTGGTCTTAATATGGAAGGTTGCGAAAGTACTCTTGCTTCTCTAGTAGCTGATAAAGGAGATTGCAACATTTATAAATGAATTGTCTTTCAATAAACGTTCAAGGTTTTGGAGACCTTAACAAAAGCTGATAAAGGATATTGCAACGTTTATAAATGAATTGTCTTTCAATAAACGTTCAAGGTTTTGGAGACCTTAACAAAAGGAGATGGACTAATGATCTTTGTAACCTTCATAAGGTTAATTTTCTTGGTATACAGGAGATAAAAATGCTTCAGGTAGATCTTTAGATGATTCGACAGGTTTGGGGTAACACACACTTTGATTTTGCTGCCTCTTCTGCTAGAGGCCTATCTGGTGGTATTCTTTGTATTTGGAATAGTTTGGTTTTCATTAAACATAAAATCCTCTGTAATGATTATTATGTGGTGGTCGATGGTCTTTGGATTCCTGGTGATGTTCAAATAAGGTGGATCGTTGTTTATGCGCCTCAAAACTTAGCTAGTAAGATTGCTCTATGGTCTTCTTTGTCAAATTTGATGGCTAACTGGGATGGTATTTTGGTTGTCATGGGTGATTTTAATGAAGTGCGTAATGCTAGCGAAAGGTATGGTTCAATCTTCAACGAAAAACAAGCTGACTTATTTAATGATTTTATAAGTGATACTTCTCTTGTTGACATTCCTTTGGGCGGGTATAATTATACTTGGACTAATAAATGGGGTTCAAAAATGAGCAAACTTGATCGTTTTTTAGTCTCTGACAGCTTCTATGATAAATTTCCTCATACAACTGGCGTTATTTTGGAGAAAGGCACCCCTGATCACCGGCCTATTCTCCTTAAAGAGTTTATGGTTGATTATGGCCCTACTCTATTTTGGTTTTTTCATTCGTGCTTGTAGATGGACGACTTCCATGATCTAGTCATTAATACATGGAGTAATGATGGAATTGTTGACTCTAACAGTTTGGTTACGTTTAAGAAAAAACTCCAAAATCTAAAGCAGAATATTCACGAATGGGTGGCTTCTAAAAAATCTTCGTCATATCAACTTAAAAAAGAGCATCAAGCGAGGCTTTCTTCTATAGATGCCAAGGTTGATCAAGGATGTGCTAGTGAAGAGGACTTCATAAATCGTAAAGACTCTTTAAAAGTATTAGGCGAGTTAGACCATTTAGAAACTAAAGACTTAGCTCAAAAAGCTAAGCTTAAATGGGCTCTCCGGGGCGATGAAAATTCTGGTTTCTTTCATAGCACGCTGAAGAAAAAAAGACGCCATCTGGCTATTAAAGGAATCCTCAAAAATGGAGAATGGATTGAGGATCCTAACCTAGTCAAGGCTGAATTTTTGGACCATTTTCGCACTCGCTTTAAATTGGTTTCTGGGATCTCTCCTTCTTTAGATGCTGATATGTTTAATCCTCTTTCCTCTAGTCAATGAGAAAGTTTGGACCAAAATATCACTCGTGAAGAAATCAAGAGAGCGGTTTGGGACGGTGGAGATCGTGCTCCGGGCCCGATGGTTTCACGTTCAAGTTTTTTAAAACATTCTAGGATCTTATTGAAGGGGATGTTGTTTGATTTGTGCTTGATTTCTTCCGTACTAATTCCTTCCCTAAATGATGTAACTCCTCTTTTATTGCATTGATTCCAAAAGTCCATAATGCCAAGATTGTCAGTGACTTTAGGCCTATTAGTCTAATAGGATGTCGATATATGATTATTGGCAAAATTCTTGCTAATAGGCTTTGTGGAGTGATTGGAAGTTGCATTAACCCGGTTCAATTGGCGTTCATCAAAGATAGAAATATTCTCGATGGCCCTCTTATTCTTAATGAAATTTTGGCGTGGTATCAAGAGCGTAATAAAAAACTTATGGTGTTTAAAGTAGACTTCGAGAAAGCCTTTGATTCTTTATGTTGGGATTTCCTGGATTTGGTTATGGAAAAGCTTGGTTTCGGTCTTAAGTGGCGTTCTTGGATTCAAGGTTGCCTTCGTAATGCTCGATCTTCTATATTAGTTAATGGTTCTCCTACAACCGAGTTTGAGGTCTTCAAGGGCCTAAGGCAAGGGGATCCTCTATCCTCCTTCCTTTTTATTTTGGCTATGGAAAAATCCATGCTTTCACACGCAAGGCGGAGGCTCTTGGTTTAATTAAGGGGGCTTGCATTGGCAGGGATAACATGTCTATTTCGTACCTCATGTATGCTGACGATGTCATCTTCTTTGGTGATTGGTCCAGGTCTAACGCGTCTAATCTGATAAGTATGCTTCATTGTTTTTTCTTAGTCTCTGGGCTTAAGATTAATGTCCATAAAAGTAATGTCTTAGGCATTGGTGTCTCTGATGATGAGATTAGTTGCATGGCGAATGTCATTGGATGCGGGGTGACTAAATTTCCTCTTACATATTTTGGCATTCCAATTGGTTGCAACATGAACAGGTGCTCGAATTGGTCTCCTATCATTAAGAAATTCTCTTCAAAACTTTCCATATGGAAAGCTAGGCTGCTCTCGCTTGAAGATCGTCTCACGCTTATTAAATTTGTTCTAGGCAATCTCCCTACTTATTACATGTCCATTTATTCAATGCCAGCTGTTGTTTGTAATAAATTGGAATCAATGCTCAACAAGTTCTTTATTAGTTGTGATCATGACAAAAAAAAGATGACATGGGTAAAGTGGAAGAGATGTCTAGCTAGCAAGTCTCAAGGCGGCCTCGGCATAGGTAGCATTTACGGGCTTAATATTGGGCTTTTGTTTAAATGGATTTGGAGGTTCTTTACTCGTCCTTGTGATCTTTGGGCCCGTGTTATTCAAAACATTTACGGGCTTTGTGGAGGTATCAATGCGTCTCCTGCTCGTCGATCCAGATTTAGCACTTGGCGATCTATTTTGTCTTCTATCTCTAAGCTTAAGCAGAAGGGTGTGGATCTTCTATCTTTATGTTCTAGGAAGATTGGTAATGGGGCGTCAACTTATTTCTGGAATGATACCTGGTGTGGAGACCTGCCTTTCAAAATCCAATATCCTCGTGTGTATGCTCTTGACACGGACAAGAATTGCCTTATTGCGAATCGGATTTCTCTTACTGATTGGAGTGGTATTCTAAGACGTAATCCGAGGGGTGGGGCTGAACAATCTCAGTTTGACGCAATTCTTTCAGCTATTGAGAATGTTACTTTGTCGGATAAAAGTGACTCCTGGCAATGGTTGGTTAACGGATGTAATGGGTTCTCCGTTGCTTCAGCCCGCTCATTGGTCGATTCCTTTTTCTTAGATGGTGACACTATTGCTACTCGTTGGAATAGGTTCATTCCTATTAAAGTGAACGTGTTCCTTTGGAGATTAAACTTAAATAAGCTTCCGACTAGAGTTAACCTTGATAGGAAAGGTATTGATATTGGTTCCGTTCTATGCCCTACGTGCCAAGGTGATGTTGAAACGGTTAATCACACTTTCTTTAATTGTGTCTTGGCCAAAGACTTGTGGACTTTAATGGCGAAATGGTGGGAGTTGGACATTCCGATATTTGCTAATATCTTTGAATGGTACGCTTGGCTTGATTCTCTTCACTTCTCTAGTGTGACGCGTATGTTTATTGAAGGAGTTGGGGGGATTCTTCTTTGGTCTATATGGAGTTTTCGTAATCGTATGCTCTTTTCTAGCTCCCCCCTCCCCCTAAGAAGGCGTTGATTTGGGACTCTTTTATTTCTCAATCTTTTTTATGGATTTCTTCTAGAAATCCAAAATGTACTATTAGCTGGTTAGATTGGTTAAAAACCCCTTTAGTTTCTATTACTTCTTTGTAACTTTCTTTCCTAGCTTTTGCTAGTTTTCAATAAAAGCCGCCGTTCAAAAAAAAAGTATCCCCGACGACATGTCGCCGGGGAAACTTTTGGTCAAATTTGACAAAAAAAGTCTTACGAAATTAGTGCCACGTCGGATATATTTTTGTTGTTTAGTGTGGTTTCCCCGGCGACATATGTCGCGGGGGAAACATTCGTCGCCCGTTCTTTTTTTCTTGTAGTGTTTAAAAGTGTAAATAATTTTTGAAATTAATGTAATAATTTTTGATACAATTATAAGTGTGAAAAAAAATTTTGTTTTGAAATTAATTTTCACACTTAAATGTAATACTTTTTTACACATTGTTAAGTGGAAATAAAAATGTATAAATTGGATGTTATTATATAGTTTTAAAACCACGTATAATGGATCAATAATAAGATCATTGTGCAAATATCAAGTCTAACGAGTGCAATGAGGTATTCAATAAGGGGCGAACCTAGGACTCTAAGTTATCGGCTTCATAATTTTTTGACGATATAAAAGGAGAAAAGATAAACTAAAAGTTACGATTTCATTACAACTATAAGAAGACACGTATTTTCTTTAACATATTGCAGTAGACTAAGTGAAAAACACATGTATTTGCATTTGCATGACACAAAACTTCGAGACCATGTTTACTTAGGAGAGATGGGTATTTTTAAGGGGGGTGTTTGTTTCGGCTTATATATGGGCTTATGAGCTTATTCGATTTCGTCTTATATTTCATAAGCCTCAATTTTCTGGCTTATTTTTTGATTTATGGGCCTATATAAGTTGATCATATCGTAATAAATTTATATAAGCCCACAAGTATTAAAATAAGCCAAAAAATGATGCTTATGAAATATAAGGTGAAATCGAATAAGCTCATAAGTCCACGTATAAGCCGAAACAAACACGAAAAATTACACTAGACGATAACATCTATCGGGTTCTGTGAACCCAGAAACCCCTAATTAGTCCACCCTTGGTATTCATGAATCGAAAGATACTAACCCGACTACAACAACAAAACAAAACCTAGCTTGTTGAATCAAATCTCATCTCAACCGGCCGGCCAGGCTTCTTATATATACACTACAATATTTGCCCTTTTCCCCGACGAAAATTCGGGGCTTTCCTCATCAACTTGTCGCTGGGGATACCTTTCCCCAGCGACAAGTCGCTGGGGAAAGTTCGCCGGGGAACGCTCGCTAGGGATACGTTCCCCAGCGACAAGTTGGGTCCCACGTATTTTTCAGTCAAACAACTAGTGCCACCGTGGCACACATTCCCCAGCGACATGTCGCTGGGGAATCTTAAAGTTAAAATTAAGTAATTACGACCCTAATCTAAACGATTAATTAATTACCAGTTATCCCCGACGACATGCCGCCGGGGAAAATGCCCTCCTATGTTGACTTGTCAACGCAATGCAAAAAAAGGGGTCGTTTTTTCGTGACTATCCCCGGCGACATGTCGCCGGGGATTATACTGCATGCTTTTTTTGTTTGAACTATCCCCGGCGACATGTCGCCGAGGAATAGTCTGCATTTTTTTTTAATTGCGGCCTGCACAACAGGCGAATTCCAGATTTTTTCCGGATTTTTTCCCTAAAAAATCTACCAAATATCAAACATGTATCAAAACCTGTATAAACTCATCACAACTTGTACCAAAACACAATACAATATAACGGATCAACGCAATACAAATATATCACAACTTGTACCAAAACCAATACATAATAAAGCTAAATCGTCCAAAATCCGAATAAGTCTACAAAACACTGCTTCCTAGTCATAAACGAGGCTTACAAGTCAATATTCAACATGATAGGATAGGAAAACAAGTGTTTACATACAGGTCGCCAAGATGAACATAAAGTAGGATACGGATACAATCTAGCATACTAACCCATATATAACACAACTAATTATCGCCATCGCCATCCTCATCCTCGTCCTCCTGAGCGTCGGCACTCTCCTCGTCGTCCCGCACCCGCCACTCCCGCTGGCACCACCCGACTCAAACTGTGAAAACATATCTGAGTACTTTGAGTCACTTTTGAAAAGACTCATCATGAAGTTCACCTTTTTGTGTAGGCTGTTGAGCGTGCTTTCAGACGCGGGCGTACTTGGGCCGACTGTGGCCCGTGCTGGCAATACCTTACCAACACCGGGAATGTGCCCTCGCTACTTACCCCTTCTAGCCAAGCGATTGATCTCATCATCAGTGTAGGTGCCCGTAGCCTCCGGCCTTCTCATCTCCTCCTATGTAGTGACAAAAACACAAAATAGTTAATATATTAGTCGGGTTGCTACATTAATTAATTAATTCTTATATATATATGCCATGCATGCATCTCCAACAAACTTGCGTTAAAGAATAAAGCAATATAATGGCAAAAGAATTGCGTATTCAATCAGAACTAATGATTTTTAACTGGGAAAAAAGCTTATTAGGCATCACTTTAACACCTGATCCTAACGACATTTATCTCTTAACTGCCACCATCCCCGGCCCTCACTCTTCTCCTTACCACGGTGGAGTCTTTCATATCGACATCACGTTGCCTGGTCTAATACCCAATTCTCTTACTCTATTTTGTTTTATTTTACGTACGTATATTATACTGAACCCTAGTTATAAGGTGTGTAGTTTTGTAGGATCATATCAGATGAAGTTATGCGTACAGTACGTGAATTGAGATCTTTTTAGTTTGTAGGATCAGATAAAGTTATACTCAACCCTAGTTATAGTACTTATTTATCGATATTTGACGTAAATATATTCATGTGTTGATTACTGATTAGACCTATGACTATATACAAGTATAGAAATTTTTGATGATCTTGTTGGTAGCTAGGGCATTGTGATCGTGACCTTATATGGCCTGTTGATTAGTTAGAGGTAATTAAGTAGCTATATATAATGAGACGTCTACATTCCACTCTTCTATGCACCAACACCCCCATAATGCATTAACACTACAACAAAATGAGGTGTTGGGGTCGGCCAAAAATTAGGGTCGACAATGTCGAACATAATTTGGAATTGGGACCACTTTTTTCATCCATATGTGGTTAGTCATACAAATCAGTTATGGGTGACTTTTAGGAGTCGACACCGGATATGTCGACCCTTAGTTTATTAAAATATTAATTATATTTGAAATAATTGTATATTAAATAATTTTTCAAGATTTTTAAATTTATTAAAAGTTTAGGGTCGACAATGTCGACCCAAAAATCTTAAGAAAAAATGTCGAACCTAAATTTGGCGCCAAAAATTTTCATAATCCCGCCATATCGAATAATAAATTATTATAACTAAAATCAAGTTTGGTTCGACAATGTCGACCCAAAATATAAAAATGTTTAAAATATGTTATAAACATATATAAAATGCATTTAAAAATTATATATAAATAATTAAAACAATTAAAAAGAATATATAATATGTTATATATTTTTTAACATAGTTTTATATATTTTTATAATAATCATTTTTTTAATTATTTTTTACGAAAACCGGGGAATCGGACCGACCGGCAGAAACGATCCAATTTATATTTTTTTTTAAAGTTAAAATTTTATAAAAAGTTCAATATATTTTATTAAAATTCATTTTTATAAAATATATTGTATACAGAATAGAGGAACCGGGACGACACAGCCGAAACGAAACAATTTTATTTTTTATAATAAGTTATTTATTGTTTAATAACTAGTTTTATATATTTTATAAAAAATTCATTTTATATACTATTTTTTTACATAACGAGGATCGGACCGACCCGACCGAAAACGAACCAATTTTATTTTTTTTTTAAAAGGTTTATATTTTATTAAAAAGTTTTTTTTATTTTATAAAAAAAATCACTTTAATTAAGAGGAGGAAATTATATATATAATATTTAAATGAATTAAAACGTTAAGAAATTTTTAATAAATTAGGTATCATTTTTTTAAATGTAGTTTAACACAATAAATACAAAATACACGGGAATGATTCCTAATCGATTAAGTTTACTATTAGAATTATCAAATTAATTAGAAATCGATAAACACTTAAACATTAAAGATACTAAGTTTTTCATCTCAAACATTAAAGCATATTAAGTTTTAATACATTCCAAATGCTAAAATGATTTATCTTAATGGAAAACTACTCCATATTAAGGTTTTCATCCATGGTAGATCTCGTGAAGTATCCTGCTGACTCTAGTGTGTGGTTCGCGGGTTGCATTGCCATCTCATAGGTGTCCCTATTGTGCTCTTTTACCTTGCCTCTAGTGTCTTTATTCTTTCAGCCAAGAACTTACAATTTGAGCACTCAGTCATTCCGAGATTCTGTGCAGATCGTGGAGAATGACTTGGTCGTGAAGAAGTTCCCGGAGAATGACTTGGACGTGAAGAAGTTCCCAATGAATGACTTGAGGTGTTGTCGGTCAGGTGAAGCAAGCTTATCCACATAAAGTAGCACACAATCATTCTCTGTAGTTTCTGGCTATTACGTTTAAGAAATCATATGAAATGTCATGTTGACAAGCTAACTATTTTATATTACCATAAAATAGTTATGCTTTTCATAGTTCACCTTAGAATTAGGACATGCGTTGTATCTTGACCATGGTTCGTGATATTTTCTCCTTCTTTTTTTTTTTGTGCATGATGTTCGCAACACAACATTTCGTTTTTACACTTGCTCAACCAATGTTTGTTTCGAGCGCTCCCATCTGGTGACAGTTGATCGAGGTGGTGTGAAATGTGGTGGTGGTTGTGAGGATAAGAGTGTGTGTGTGTGCTTGGGAGGATAAGATACTATTGTTTTAATGGTAAAGAAGAATGCTTGGCGGGAGTATTTGGCGGGTGTTTTTGGCGGGTGTTTTTGGCGGGAGTATTTGGCGGGTGTTTTGGGCGGGAGGAGGGAGTGCAAAATGCGCGCGGTATTTTGGCTTCTGGAGGGAGTTTTTGGCGGGTGATACGTTGAACCGCTAATGTTGTATTAGTAGCTGTAGTATGATAATATCGACTCGTACGTTGACATCTAACTTATAAACCATAACATATCGATAGTCGTTGAAACCTTAACATTATAACCATAATTTCGTCGGTTCCGTTGAACTATAACATATAACCATAACGTTTCGACTCGTTCCAGTTGAACCTCTAACGTATAACAATAAAACTATGACTCGTCCGTTGAACTCTAAATGTTACCATTACATATCGACTCGTCCGTTGAACATCTAACTATAAAACCATAACAATAGTCGGTTCGTTGAACCTCTAAATATAACCTATAAACTATCGTCTCGTCCGTTGAACCTCTAGCGTCTATAACCATAAGCATATCGACTCGTCCGTTGATCCTCATAACATGTACCTAATACATATCGCACTCGTACGTTGAACCTCTAACATGTAACCATAACATTCGATAGTACTGTTGATACCTCTAAATGAACCATAAACATATCGACAGTTCCGTTAAACTCTAACATGTTAAACATAACATATCGACTAGTCCGTTGAACCTCTATCATATAAACAATAAATTTCGTCTCCGTCGTTTGAAAGTCTAACTTTCATCACGATTCGTTAACATTGGTTGGTCTAATGATTTTTGCATGGTAATCGAACTATCTAGTCAGTTTGAAAACGGGGGTCTATAGTATAACCCAATAAACATTATCGACTCGTTACGTTGAAAGTTAAATATATCCGTAACATATCGACTCGTCGTTGAACGTAGTCACTAAACATAACATATCGAATCGTCCGTTGAACCTCTCACATGTAACCATAACATATCGACTCGTCCGTTGAACTCTAACATTTATAAACTATTACATATCGTATCGTCCGTTGAACTCTAAACATTCATCACGATTCGTTTACATTGGTGGTATTGATATTTGCTTGGTAATGAAAACTATCGCACGTCAGTTGAACGTCTATCGTATAAACCATAAAACCAGATCGAACTCGTCCGTTGAACGTCTAAACATATTATCGTAACATATCGACTGTCCGTTGAAGTTTACGGAATCTGTTATACGAAACCGAGTATATTATTTTATAAAAATAGGTTTATATATTTTATAAAAACTAATTTTTTATATTTAATTATTTACGAAACGGGGAACCGGACAGACACGGACGAAACGAAACCATTTTATATTTTTTATAAAAATTATATTTTTTATTAAATAGTTTTATTTATTTTAGAAAAATCATTTTATATAATAATTATATTCGAATTACGGGGAACCGGACCGGACCCGGCCGAAACGAACCTAAGTATATTTTTTATAAAAAGTTATATATTTTATCAAAAAAAAAAGTTTTTATTGTTTTATAAAAATCATTTTTTATAATAATTATATACGAAACAGGGAAACGGACCGACCCGGCCGAATGAACCAATTATTTTATATTTTTTTTTTTTTTTTTTTTTTTTATAAAAAGATTATATATTTTATAAAATAGTTTTATATTATTTTATAAAAAATCATTTTATATAATAATTATATACGAAACGGGGAACCGGACCGACCCGGCCGAAAAAGAACCATATTTATATTTTTTTATAAACAAAGTTAATATATTTTATTAAAAAGTTTTCTATATTTTATAAAAAAATCATTTTATTATAATAATTATATACGAAAACAGGGAACCGGACCGACCGGCCGAAAGAACCAATTTAATAATAAATTTTTTTATAAAAAGTTATATATTTTATAAAAAAAGTTTTATATATTTTATAAAAAATCATTTTATATAATAATTATATACGAAACGGGGAACCGGACCGACCCGGCCGAAACGAACCAATTTATATTTTTTATAAAAAGTTATATATTTTATAAAAAAAGTTTTATATATTTTATAAAAAATCATTTTATATAATAATTATATACGAAACGGGGAACCGGACCGACCCGGCCGAAACGAACCAATTTATATTTTTTATAAAAAGTTATATATTTTATAAAAAAGTTTTATATATTTTATAAAAAATCATTTTATATAATAATTATATACGAAACGGGGAACCGTACGACCCGGAAGAAACGAAACCAATTTATATTTTTTATAAAAAGTTATATGTTTTATAAAAAAGTTTTATTTTTTATAAAAAAATCATTTTATATAGATAATTATATACGAAAAACGGGGAAACCGGGGGTACCGACCCGGCCGAAATCGAAACCATTTTTATTTGTATTTTCTTATAAATTTGGTTATTTTTTTTATAAAAAAGAAGTTTTATATATTAGAGAGTTTAGGGTCGGATCATTGCGAAACTAAATTTAACAAAAATGTCGACCTATGTTTGCCTCCAAAATTTTCACCAAAAGTCAAATAAACACGCCTAATATATAAAAACTTTAGGGTCGACATTGTAGACCTCTATGTAAAAAATAATATTGTCGACCATAAGTACAAATCAATAAACACGTGCCACTTATCTCTTGATCCAACTTAGGTGATATCGACATTTTAGTCGGATCTTTAACCCAAAAATGCATAGGAAAAATCGTCGACCCTAAATCTAATCTATACATTCCTACCACTCATTCACAGAAAAGAATACTTGGAAAAAAAAAAGTGTATCCTCTTCAAGATCACACCATAATGCCTCCATCATCATATCACCACCCAGCTGCCACATCACCACCACTGCCACCACCAACAGCCACCTCCCGCCTCCTCACTCGACACGAGCACACGGTTCCAACACGTAACGACAGCCACAACCCCTCTCCTCTTCTATTTGTTTTATTCTTTTTTCTTTAATCCTATATTTAATAATTCTTAAACCCTTGTTTTGGTGGTTTTTACCTTAATTGATATAAAAGGTTTTGTTTGTTTTTTATTTTTTACATTTGTTTATTTTTTGATTTTTAGTAGGTTAATTTGTTTTATTATTTGTAATGTGTTTGTTAGAGCACATCCACAACCGGCAGCTGCAGCAACGACCGGCAGGCAGCAGCAATGACCGGCACGGCAGCTAAAACAACTAAAGTCAACCCCAGTCAAACCCCAGTCAACACAGGTTTGTTTGGGCGTAATCATGCGGGTTGTTTGTTTGGCTTATTGATGGTTTTGTTTCGGTTAAATGTGGAACGAACCGGGTTGTTTCGGCTTAATATATGATGTTTGTTTAGGGCGTATATACTTAAGGGGTGTTTGTTAGGCTTAAAATGTGAGATTATGTTAATATTTGATTCGGCTTATATTTTCATAAGCCCCAAATTTTCTGGCTTTTCTTTGATCGGAAAAATTGGTGCTTATGATATATAATGCCGAAATATATTAAGCTAATAAAAGCCCACGTATAAGCCGAAACAATCACCCCTTATATGATTATATGTGAAATTGTGATCTTGATATGTGTTTAGATTTTTTTTTGGATTTTTGTGATTAATTTCAGGAAAATCCATGTCCGAAGTTAATCATCCTATAGTAAACCCGTCCGAAATTATTTATTAGAAATTAATTTCGAATTTTCGAATAGTCCCTGTTTGGACTGCTTTTGAATGGTTTTTGTCTCATTTATGGATATGACATGCGTATAATTGGTTTACTATTTGAGATGATTTCGACAGTGTTTCTCCTTTACTCCTACGAATATGTCTTTAAACACATATTTGGGGAGTTGAGGGGAAATGCTGCAGAAATTTTCTCAAAATAGTAATATACGGATTATACGCATTCATTTATGAGACGAAACATTCAAGAGTGGGTTAGGATTGCCTTCCATAGTTGCACTAGGTAAACAGAACAGTTCATATTTGTTAATGACCTTTTGGTATATATAAATAAATAAAAATCATTGTTTGTATATGTTTATTTGCAACGACATGTTATGACAATTGATAAGTGTTGGACCCTATATACAATCGAATTCGAAGAATTTTTTGAATGGTCTTTTTGCATCATACATGCATTGTAAAGCCATTGTTGCAACCCATCACTCAAAAGATCCTTTTGGCCATGAGTCGATGTTGTAACCGTGTTGTTAATCCGTGTACCTCGAAATTCTTGAGGTACACATATATCGATAAGGGTTTGACCAACATTATACCACTTGAAATATCACGTTGATCCGATTCTTTAGCTACCATCCACAGTACCGCATTCACCTGAAACTTAGTGATCCTCTAGTACTTATGTTGAAGTAGTCTTTTATCTAAAGTCTGATTCTGCGATGTCAATAGTTCTTATGATGTTGTTTGAATGAATACAAGTTATTTTTATGCTTAATTGTGTATTTTTTCTTTGAATGGAATTGTTTTTATATGTTTTAAATGTGATTGTTTATTTGAGTGGGAATTGTTTTTATATGTTTATCTTGTGTTTATTTATATCGTTTTTTGTGTATTTGCATTATTCGGTCACGAAACTGTGTGTTCTTGTATTGTTATTTTACAGATGGGCGTGCGTATTTCTTAGATCTCACACGGTGGGGATGACGGTGGTAGTCCCCCTTGACGGCCCAACACGCCAGTAACGGCCCAGTGCGAAAGTAAGAAATGTGTTTATTTATTTATTTTATTAACACTGATTATTTTTATTTCTTTTACTTGAATTTTCATGACTCAATAATTATCTTTGTAGGTTCACAATCCATGGCGGTATCGAGACGGGATGCCGTCTTCTAAGGAGGGCGTTTAGACAAATGGCAGACCTTTGACGATCGGCTTTGATTACGGCGATTAGGTACGTTCCATCCTAAAGGCGATTAATTAAGCATGTTGAATAGGCCTAATGGGGAAACAGTCAATGTACCTTCCTTTGCTTGCGAGGTGGGAAGATATTCTAGATGCGTATAAAGCGCATATTTTCCCTACCTCTTGAGGTTTTAATTGTTTATATTTACTTCTATTATCGAAGTGTGGATATGCGTGTATGTTTAATAGTTTGTTTATTTATATGCATTATGTTTATTGTTTTTTTATGATTAGAGCTATTTCGACCTCGCCTATTGGTACAATAATAGGATAAAGTGGTGAGGGCAATAATGTCTATACGGTTGAGGACAGGTAAAGCTTGCGGTTGCAATTGAAACTGAGGAACCTTTGCGCAAATATAGCAACATGATCAAGGGTTGGTCATTTTACAAGATATGGTTCGGCTGAGGAGGCAAGGAATCATCTGCCGCCGAATAAAGTGTGGGGAGACAGAACCGAAGATGAGTGGAATAACTTGGTTGACTGGTGTACCTCGGATAGGGTGAAGTGAAGTCTTCAGAATGTCTGCCAACCAGAGCGAAGGAACACGATTCTAAACAATCAAGGGAAGTAAATCAATTCGCGCAAGCAGGAACCGAATATGTAAGACTCTTTATAATTTTTGTGATATTTTAAAAGTGTTTATATTGTTTATTTATAGCTTGTTATTAATTTATTCGATATTGTACAGAAAGTCCAGAAAGGTCATTACGAGGACCTAATTGAGACTTGGAGGAAGACGCACTCGAGGCCGGAGACTGGGGAGTTTAAGACCCAAAAAAACCTGAAGAGATACGTAAGTAATTTAACTCGTTACATTCTTTAATAACTTATTTTATTTGTTTTTAACCTTTTTTTTTTCTTTTTCTTTCACAGTTGGATATGAAGAGCATGCAAGATCAGGTTAGAGCCGGCGTCATCCCGTACAAGACAGATTCAAAGTATCTTGGATGAAGTCGTTCCGAGTACCAACCGCCAGAACATGTCGGGAAAGGGCAGGAAGTTACCGGGTGGTGGCTCAACTTCCCGCTAGGCGCGGCTCCCCCCTTCAGGATTTCCAGATGTTATAAAAGTGGGAGGAGAGAGTTGGACCGGATTTGAGGCAAAGGTGATCAAGAGGCCGAGTTGTTAAGGAAAGGCAAATGCGGAGGAGCAGCAAGGGCTTATTTGGCCGGCATTGAGGCTGAAGCAGCGTACCGAAATTGTGAGACGATTTTGGAGACATAGGTGAGTATTTTTTTAACTTATGCACCCTATCCCTAATCGTGCCATTTATGCCTCCTGCTTTTGCACGCCCAACTATGCCCCAACTCAGCCTGAATGGGCTCACTTACTCAACCCTCCTTCCCTTATAATCAACCACTCCAACCTTTCCTATGCGTCCCTGTCTACAACATACCGGCCCACTGGTATTACCGCTCCCACTCCAACCCTTAAACCTCCCTATGTCGGCAAATTTCCTTTCACTCCTTGTCAACATAATACCGTTAACAATGTTATAATCCGTTATGAACTCCAACCTAGCCTTACTTCTAACGTCGACCCGACATTTCCAGCTTCATTATAATCCCCATAATTCGATTCGCGGAGCGTTGATGAATTGGCTCGAGATCGGGAGTTGGCGGGTGAGACACATGACGTGGGGGATAATGAGGAGGAGGAAAGTCATACAATTGAGTGGTGAATATTCGGAGGACCGAGGAGGGGGATAATGAGGAGGTGCTGGTGAGTAGGAGGTGTTCGATTAGGAAGCTTTTGTGGTGATTGTCAGTTTGCTTTCATGGATTTGTTAGACTTGTTACTTTTAGAATTGTTGATGTTTGTATAGTCGAATTTGTAACACTTGTGAAAATTTTAGACTTGTTTATGTATCGTGGGATTTCTTTGAATTGTAATTTATCGTATCATGATTTATGGTATTGTTACGTTTAATGATTTTGTTATTGTATGTATGTGGATTTGGACGAATTCCTTTTGGATTTGATGAACGTAGATTTTTTTGGAAAAAATCTGGTTAAAAATGCAAGCTGGAAAAAAAATTCAAGGTTCATGTTAGGGTCGACATTGTCGACCCTAAAAATCGAATTTGGGTCGGACAATGTCGACCCTAGCTTAGTGGATTGTCTAACGTGGATGACTGCAATTAACATGCTTATTATATATATACTTTGGGTCGAACATTGTCAGACCCAATATTCAAAAAAGAAATGTAGACCCAAATTTATTTATTTCACTAAATAATTAAATACATATTATTCTTTATTTAAAACATTTATTAAATAAAAAAAATTAGGGTCTACATTGTCGAACCAAAGTTTTTAAGCCTTGTCGACCCAATTGGTCAAAGTGGTCCCACTGAAAAAGTGTGGCACCCCATATGTCGACCCTAAGTATCTAAAGGAATGTGTCGAACCTAAAATGTTTTGGGTCGTTAAATTTTGGGTCGCCGTTTTGGGTCGAATACAGTCGACCCTTAGACCCTAGGGTCGACTGCTTTTGTTTTTTTGGGTCGAGTATGTCGACCCTAAGTCTTTCTTTTGTTATAGTGTAAGCACTTCAAAGTTTAATAGACTTTTGTGTCAGTTTATATTTTATCTATTTAATATATTTAATATAGTAGTCAAATGAATTTATCCGATCCATATGTACAGAGACCAACTCATATTCAATGTATGGATGACTTGGCAGTTTTGCAATGGATTGATAGATCAACATGCTCTATTATACTTATGCCATGTGGCCCATTATAGATGCCCTTATATGTTATATAGCAATAGTACTGTCTTGGTATTAGTTAGAGGTAATTAAGTAGCTATATATAATGAGGGCTACATGCCTAGAATTTAGGTCTGATGGCATACATATACCTCAAATAATGATCCAACAGTTGTTCGTATCTGATGAGTTGAAGAATGGTAGGTGAAGATTCAGAGTAGGTCGTAGCCAAATGCATGTATGAAGATGGACTAAAAATAAGTGTAGTTTTGTAAGGAATGCATGGTATAGGAATTGGTGCAACTGGTTACAAAAGAGTTGAGTTAACAACAACCAATATGATCACCTCTAGTTAGTTTTGTAAGGAATGAATGGTATAGGAATTGGTAGTAATAGTCCTGAAGGATGCGACTATGCGAGGTCTCATGGTTTTGGACTTGTAAAATCTCATTAATGAACAACCCTTTTGACCCATCTTCCACCAGAGAATGGTTAAACTACAGTAGATGCTTAGTCCTACTATCAATATACCTTAAATTTGTAAGTTCAGATACTACTAACTGTGCCTGCCTGTCTTTCTGTAAGGATACCCGCATAGCTGTGTGTTATCATCTTCTAAAACTCTCTCAGCTGCAATTTCTTATATCCACTGAAGCAAACAAAGCCTTGCACACCTCATTGGCCTTCTTAGTTTATTAGCCCTTCATGGTGGATCTAACCCCGGCCCCAGCTTTTCGTGTGTTCTGATATATATTTATTTGGTGCATGCCTCATTACGGTCTTATTAGTGATTAGCTTATAACTCCTTGTAATCTTCATCACAGCTTTATTGATAGTGAGCTTTAATTTCTTTAAAAGTAATAGCTGTTCTGCAACACTGATAACTATTCAGTGACCGTAAATTATACACTAGTAGGAAAAGCAAGCACACACGTGCATTTGATTCTGTCAATAGCACTGCATTTGTAGCAAGTAGCTTAGTGATAGTGAATCAAGTATGATAGAAGGTGCAAACCCACACACATCCCTTTAAAGAACTGCTTCCACTTTAACGTGCAGCATATATATAGTACGTAATATGCTATTATATATGAAACGAGATGTTTATATATGGCTGGAAAACATAAAAAGCGTAGCAATACCATAATATGCACTAAAAATCAGTGTTTAAACATTATCATAAGAGGAGCTTTATGTATGTGTTACTTCTTTTTATAATCCTGAGTTTGGTCGAAGATTCCAGTTCTATGCATCATCTTTCATTGCAACTTTTGACTGCTTATCCAGAGTTGTGTGTGTGTGTGTGTGTGTGTGTATATATATATATATATATATAAAGAAACCCCCATATATATAAGTGCGGTTTCTTGGTTGTATATTGAACATTGGTTGCTTGCTTTTTTCCCATTTTGACCTCTTTGGAGCTTGTCAGATGAAAGCATTGTTTGCTTGCTAGTTCAAGTCTATCACTTTGCGTAGGGAACCTTTGTTTTCTGCATGGCACGCTGGTGGATCGCCATGCAGCTTATTATTTGCAAATCCTAAGAGTCGGGTTTAGTAATGCCTTGGATAAATAAAAAAATAAATTGTAGTTGTGGTTCATGACTGATGTTTTAAATCTGATATAAAGCAACATAAATCATTGCTACAGAATAATTTTGTATGCCCTTCAATTGTTTTAAACTAATTATTTTACCGAAAATTGGTCATTTAATTGTTTTTCTGATGTGCTGCAGATGGCTATCCCTATTCGCCTCCTAAGATGAGGTTTACTACAAAAGTTTGGTAAGAAAGACTTTAACATCAATCCATTTGAACCTCCAATTTATTAGTTACCACAAAACATGCATTCTAAGATGTAAAACGTCTTTTAATTTTCAAGGCATCCAAATATCAGTAGCCAAACAGGAGCTATTGGTTTACTAAAGAGCGACTGGAGTCCCGCTATAACTCTAAGATCTGCTCTGATTTGTTTACAAATTCTGTTGTCAGTCCCAGAACCCAAGGAACCACAAGATGCTGTCGTTGCCAAACAGGTTCGACATTTGCTTTCTCTCACACTTTGTCTGTTCCTTTTGCTTTATTCTTTTTTTCATCTGACAGTGCTTACTCTTTCCTCCCCTGCAGTATCTTACCGATCATGCTGCATTTACTGCTACAGCTCGGCGTTGGACAGAGGAGTTTGCCATGGTTTCATCAGCTGAGTATAATAGGAAGGTATGCTTATAGCACGTTTTTAAAATTAATAAAAATACGAAAGTATTATTCATGTAACAGAAAAAGTAACGAGTTGTTGGTTGCAGGTGCAGATGCTTATTGAGATGGGATTTCCTGAAACCTTGGTGAAAAATACACTGGAAGCTGCAGGAGGCGATGAAACAGTGGCACTAGAAAGGCTGCTGTGTTCATAATAGAAGTACTGTCTACCTGTTACTATTTTGTACATGCAGTTCTTGTATATTCGGTTCTTTGATCTGATATCTCATGATTGAAACAGATAAAGTTGATAGACGGATGAATTGAAACTTTAGTTTGGAACCAATTGGTCTTCAATTTCCTGGAATTTGCAATTGTTGCTGTCTTTGTATTTCAGAGTCATGCCTATTGATGGATTCTATTTCTTAACCGGTTGACTTCAGCTTAAGACACTCGATTTTGCTTGCCTAGTTACAGTAGGCTAAAAGCGTTCTCAAATCACATGTATAATTTAACTCACACAAGTCAATCCTATCCACTCGAACACAATAAATGTTAGACAATCCTATTCTTTCAGCATACATCTTGAGCACCAGCTAAATGTAATTTAGAGTTATGATCAAAAGTAAGCGGTGTGTTGCTTACTTGGATGATGGATTATAACATGCTTTTTAGAAATTTACGTTATATGAGATTCTACAAATTTCAGAAAGTATACTGACCCCAAAGGAGTTATTTACAGTTTGGCATTTTTTCTTATATATAGTGATACAAAAACATTTCTTCACAGTTGCTGGACACCATGCTCTTATCTGTCCTTAAATCCCAAGTTTGTGTCTGTTTAGCCACGGTTGCATCTCTCTGACCTCCGGAGGGAACTGGTAACGTATATGCAGCATCAGACAACGGCAATTTATTTGAGTGTAATTTCAAACGAAATTGGTCTTAGGTCTTAATTTAAATTCAGAGTGGGTCAAATAAGCATAATACATCAGACTGTCCAGAATTCTGCATTTTAGTTGTATAAAAGTTTGTTTAATGATGAGATAGCGCTGTAGATGATCATGTTTAGTAGCTTTTGATTCAAGTTC
>BQNB010078321.1:0-17500 GCA_026074375.1 Tanacetum coccineum
CTTATTAGAATATTATCGTAGTAATCTAGTTTGCTTATGCTTGTTAGTTTTGATTTCTTATTTGATAACTAAGAGCTTATTGATTCGTAGTTTGTGTTTTAGGTTCGAATCTCATTTAGCTTATTAGATTTAGTTTAGATTAAAGTAATACATAGCTTAAACTAGTGCTTATTAGAGATTTAGTTAACAAAATATTAGTTCTAAAATTGGACCTAGATTGTTTTGCTTATTCGATAAGTTGTCATGAGCTTATGTTGTTATGGCTTAGTCAAATTAGTGATTTGCTTTATGAAATTTGTTTGGTTTAAAACTAGTTCTTAAATTCCTCTAGGCCTTCGTCTGCGTTTGGTTTGTAGAAATAGCTATTGGGCCTTGGTTGAATCGTTGGGCCAACGACTGTTAATTTGTATCTTGGGCTGTGTTGGTTATTGAACTCATGATTTGGGCCTGTGTTTTGATTGTCTGGGCCTGCGACTGTTTGATTTGTTGGGCCAAGTGTTTATTTTGCAATTTGAAAATTAAATGTTATAACTTTAACAGTTTGTGTTTTGTTTTGCGATTTTAGTACCGGTCAACTCATGAGGCGTGGAGCTTAAGGATTTAGTAAGCTAGAAAGAATTTGATTATTTTCTTTAGCTTATTAAATCGGGTGGTTATCGTTTATTTGCGGTTCTTCAATTCAGTTTAATTTTCTATCCTTTAGTGTAGCTTAGTATAAAATGTTTAGCTTTGCTTATTTGATCGTTATGCTTAGTGAGTAGTTTAATTAGTGCTTGCTAAGTGATATTGTGAATTGGGAATTAAGTGTGGATTTGAAAAAGGGTTAGTTAATTAATAATCTTCGATTATTTAGATTTATAGTTTGAATGTTTTAAAGGGCAAAATCTGGAAAAATAGTCAAACTACACATCTAGTAATTAATATCTTTTTAAGAGGTTTTTGTCAAAATAAACTAACGTTGTGAGATAATTATCCTTTCTAAGGAAATTAATTCGTTAATAAACCTTAATTCACACTTAATGAACTTTTCACGTCACTTAGCAAACATATTCATCTTATAAATCTTTTTAGATCATTTAGCATAATTCTCGTAGTTTTATTGATTAGTTAAATTCTAGTATTAATATTAGTATAATTTTTAGTATTAAAATAGTTTTCTAAAAAGTAGTCTAAATTCTAAAACCAAAAATCATAAAAGATAATCAAGCATTTTACTTCAAAACATAAACGTGGTTTTCAATTCAAATCTCATTGGGATTTTGACACTCGGACGATTGATCATTGTTTGTCCTCAAGCAATTTTCACATCTTACGGGAATTACTATATTATATTACTCGACACGTCTTTCGACACGAGTCAGTTTTTGGTGCCGCTGCTGGGGAGGGTTTGTTATGATCATCACGTTTTGTTTCACGGTGGATACCTTGAAGATCCTTTCTCTTTAAAAAGTTTAATTTCGCTCTTATTAAAATAAAAATCAAAAAATATTTTATATTTCTATTTTATTTTCTTTTATATAAAAATTTTAAAACTTCCAAAAATATTTTTATTTAATTTAATTCTATTTTCTACATAAAAATCCAAAAATATTTTCCATTTCTATTATATATATATTTAAAATAAAAATAAAAATAAAAATGATGATAATAAAGATTCACAAAGAAATACTAAAAATTTTGAAATACCAAATTTCTCTGTTTTACTTCTGGTGCATGAGTGCGCAATCTTCTTCAAACCAAATCGGAATACATTTCCTTTATCCCGAGAAAAGTTTACAATTTCGTCAAGGAGAAGAATCTGAGTCTGATAATCTTTTTCATGATTATATACAAGGAGAGGACAAGAACGCTGAAAACATCTAAATGGCCGATCATTTGAGACCGATGGAAGAGCTACTCCGAATACCTATCTTAGGTATTGAAGATGTATCGTTGTTCCAGCCGTTCTAGCAGATAAATTTGAATTGAAACCCGAGTTACTTGATTTCATAAGTAACAATCCTTTTTTTGGTCTTGAAAATGATGATCCTCATTCACACATCAAAAGATTTTACCAAATTACCTGAACTTTTAAAATAAACCAAGTGCCTCATGATGTGGTGAAGTTGATCTTCTTCCCATTTTCTCTTAAAGGAGAAGCCGAGACATGGCTTGAGAACGAACCTTCATGTTCCATTAAAACTTAGGATGATTTAGTATCAAAATTATTGAATCAATTTTATCCTCATTCTAAAACAAGAGAGCTCAGAAAAGAAATCACAAACTTTCAACAAGTTTTAGGTGAGACTTTGTTAGATATTAGAAAAAGACTCGGTCACCCCGTGTATTTTTCCATTTATTGTTGCTCGTAGCTAAGTATTTAATGTATAACATTTGGTAATGGGCCGGGTATTAAACCCAATGTGTAAGCCCTCTACCAAGGCCTATGCCGGCTTTATTGTAAGTATAAAATCCTCTTCCATGCCATGGAAGAGGTGGGTTAGTCATTTCATATATACAAGTTTATTTTCTTACTCTAGAAAGCTCTCTCTCACTTTCTCTCTCTAGAACTTGGCTAATCCTCTAGTCATTCGATTGTGTTATGATTTCCAATATCCTACAATTGGTTGCAGAGCACATGAGATGATTAGCTAGATTGTGTGTGCGTTTTCTTGGTTAGTTTAGATCAAAAGTTTGGTTTTTGAAGGTTTATAGTCTTGTTCTTGGTTTTCTTTGATCTCGATGTTTGTGATGTTAAAGTTCATGTTTTATAGTTGCTATAGCCTTCTAGTACCAAGTTGTACAAAAGAAACCAGGCACAAACATTCAAAAGGGTGGTTTTTAGGTGAAAACCTAATTTTTTCATTCTAGCGAGTTAGGCTACTGTTTGTTGATCTTCCTAGCGAGTTAGATCACTGTACTGGCGAGTTGTCGGAATCGTACACTGTGTCAGAAAGTACTGTGTCAGCGAGTTGTCATTTTGTGCAGGTAGCGAGTTACAGGTAGTGAGTTATAGGTAGCGAGTTACAGGTAGCGAGTTATAGGTAGCGAGTTAGATACTAGCGAGTTACAGGTTTTTGAAGATCTTTCTCTAGCGAAATCTGTTCGGAAACAGAGCTCTTTTATCGCGGAATTAGACCTGCTATTAACGTCGGCTTATCTGTCAGTCGTGTTGGGTCTGCCGCTCAGTTGAAAACTATGAAACAAGTCTGCGGTAGTTCAAAACTGGAATTGGCACAATATCGCGAAGTGGCCGCCCTTGCTCAATTTGGGTCAGACCTGGATGCTGCGACTCAGGCATTACTCAATAGAGGTGCAAGGCTTACAGAAGTACCGAAACAACCACAATATGCACCACTTCCAATTGAAAAACAAATTGCGGTCATTTATGCAGCTGTCAATGGATTCTGTGATCGAATGCCACTAGACAGAATTTCTCAATATGAGAGCGCCATTTTAAAGAGTATAAAAACAGAATTACTACAATCCCTTTTAGAAAAAGGTGGCTTAACTAACGAAAGAAAAATGGAACCAGATACATTCTTAAAGGAATGCGCTTTGGGTTACACAATATAAAATAAAAAAATCGAAATATGAAGGAACGAAGTTGACACAATCCCATTTCTTTCCGTTGGTCAACAACCAACAAAAGTGCTCGTTTAGTTCTTCACTACTCCTACAGGAAAAAGTCACTTTCTGTCTGGAGGGAATAATTTGATTCTCAATCCAGAATGTCTCCATATTTTTTTTGATGAGCGTCTCTCTTATTATGATTTTTGGTTTCTCAATGGATTTAGTTTATTTAGAGTCGCAAGGGCATAATCTGACAATTGAGAATTACGAGGAAAAAGTGACTGATTCTGTAGTAGATAGTATGAAGGCCCTCATTGATGACCGCCTATCAAACTGTTTTTTCTAGTTCAGTATTTTCTTTTGATATGAATGGTACAGCATATTTTTTCTTACTATCTACTAAAAGGCAAGTCGCTTGATTGGTTCGAATCAACCAGAAGAAAGGTCCGTGTAGAGAAGCATCGAGAAATGTTATTAACATTGATCATACGGCTTAGAGGAATTCCTCTATCCGCTTTTAGACCAGTAGTATGGAGTCCTCTAGTTGACTTTTAGCGCTCTCTCAATAAGGAGAGTAAGTCCTCTTTCAACACCTATCCTCATTCATTGTAACATTACCCTTATCTCTTCTCTGATTGTCGCGTTCCCCTGGGCGAAAGAGAAATAATTGTTTACCAAGACAAACCGTAGCGGGATGTATGAGAACTTAAATGAACACCCTGGGGAGCTACACCTGCGCTTAGGAGAAGAATCCTGTGACCCTCCCATGATTGAATGACTGAGCTATGCCATGTGGGAAGTCTTTCTCTGAACATGCAGTAGAAGAACTCCCCCGCTTTCAAGCTTCATCTTTCATACCTGCATCCCTTGCCCCGGACAAGCCCTGCTCTTTTTAGTCGTTTCCAGAAGAAAGAATTGATTGACGAATCTCCGGGTTCACTCCCCCACTAACGGACTTTACTGGCCTGAAACTTTCAGTTCTCTTACTCGACTAGAGGGCTTTCCCTCACGACTTTCTTTTTTCGTAATTAGATCCTTTAAAGTGCTCGCAAGAGGTAGATGATCCCCTTCCAATAGTCGACGGTTCCAGTGACTATGAGTTCTCTAGATCGATCGGCCTCAAAGAGTTGCAAGAGTTTTGTCAATCTGAAAGAAAGACTCAAAATAAGGCCATGATTGGTCAATAATAGAATAAGGTTTAACCGCGAAACATACGTCCAACGTAGGGAAGCACTAGGTCTATCGTCCCAACCCTATCACTAATGATTTACTTATGTCAAGGGCTGGTAAGTCTAACGGGGTCCTCAAACGAAAACGTTGATCTCGACAAAAAAAGAGAAGTACAAGCAACTACATCAAAAACCAACATCTATACGGAATAGGGGGGATGAGATTGGGTGTCCGAGTACCGATGTACAACTAAGTAGATGTCTCACGGGCGAAGGAATAGAGTAAGGCTCCACCTTCGAAAAAGTCTTTACTTGAGGGCGGTTGCCGCTTTCCTTCCTGCAAACGGAGGTCGCCGTTCGCCCCACACTTCAGAAAGAGTACAACAAGAAGATGAATACAAGAGATAGAAAGGCCTGCTGACCCTATCCTTCTTCCATACTCACAGCGAGTCCATTGTGCTTACGAACGAGTGGAGCGTCTTCAATGCGAGTTGTGCGTGGAGTTTCGCCTAAACAGTTAAGTGAAATAGTGGCGTTTGTTGTTTTCGAGTCCCCCCCTGCCTTCGGCTCCTAAAGGTACCTTAGTTCTCCATAGGCGTCTAAAGGCGGAGTGGAGTGAAGGCATTCTCTTGGGAGAAGCCCGCCAGCTTACTATAGTAAGAGAAGAGGGCGCTATTTCACAGTGGTAGGGGGGTTCATCCTTACTTAGCATCACGTGCGACTTTGGTCGAGAGCAGCGCCTCAGACTCACTGGTATGGCAAAGCCCTAGGCTAGGGATTGACTTAGGCGCAATAGCCTGTTTGAATAGAATTGTAAACCGCCCTATCGCTACACCTGATCTGTTTACTTACTCTTATGCCGCTAACGCGCCCCTTTGTCAAATAGTAAACTTCCGATCGACTTCTGCCGGGTTGGTTGCTTGCTTCCAAAGCCCTAAGCAAGAGGTCCCATACTGTCCTGTCCTGAACGAGAACGCGAACTCGAACAATTGGCTTGACTTTAGCTACATGGACAGTTTGACCGACCTAACGGCCAATAAACTACAGCTGGAATCCTGTTATCCTATTTATTCCCATGATGAAGGCTCAATTGTTTGAAAAAGTGGATGCTCATATAGGATCAAAGTGATACTACTACTTATAAGTCGAGTGGCCCTAACAACCTGCTTAACTGATCTTATTGAATAGATGGGCTTCAGCGAACCTACTTCGACTTCTTAGATGGAATTAATTCAATAAGATCAGGACTAGTCTTTCACTTCACAGATCAGATAGAGATCGACTTTTTATCCCATGGCCAGCTCAAGAAAGAGGCAGGCTAGAAGGCATACGATCTGAGACCCTTACCTAAAGCCAGTAGGGTGGAAAGAGGCTCTTAGAGTGCTGCTAGATGAGATAAAGCATATCAGTAAGCGATTGAGGGACGGCGAATGCCTACCCTCAGAATAGTATACCTTCTAGTGATTCGACCTGAAGTTACAGACTTATCTTATCTATAGAAAGAGGTTGGATTCCTTGTCCGACCATCCTATCCTCAAAGACAGCCTTCTAGCTCTTACCCTTCTGCCTTTCGAATATCCCTTCCGACTTCTTCATGCTAGCTCTCCAACTGACTGTCTTACTCCAGCTTTCATTTCAGTTACTGATTCGCCTATCCTCTCCCTTCCGGTCGAGCTAGTTTTGATTCCTCTATCTAGGCCAACATTCATTCTAAGACTTTCACCAGCAAGGGCTGAAAGAGAAGAGCAGGGGGTGGTAGGCTTAGTAGGGCTCGAACCTACAATATCACCGTTATGAGCGGTACGTTTCAACCAATTAAACTATAAGCCCCTACGGATCTCTACATGCAATTCGCTCACTTCGGGAAGAGCGAACGGAAAGAGGAGGCCTTTGCTCTATCTGCTTCTTCCTCTCCCCAGGAATGAACAATTGGAAAAATCAAAAGATTATATATATCTTTTTTGTTTATAGATAGATATAGAATGAAATTATATATATTATTTTATTCTATAGAAAAATGAAGTGAAGCAAGATTCTATAGAAAAATGAAGTGAAGCAAGCGGCCCTTTCGCGACTCAAACTGCCGGTACGCTTTCCGGCTCGCAACCGATCAAGCGGGCGGAGGCTCTCTATTTGCTTGCAATGCCGGCTCTTCGCCTTTAGTTAGAAGTAGAAGTAGAGGGCGCCGTTTGCCCCACACTTCAGAAAAAGTCAAAAAGTATGGATGAAGTAAGAAAAAGTACATAAGGAATGAGAAAGAAAAACTTGGTTACGGGAACCGAAGGTTAGGCCAACTACTTTAGTATAGCTACACCTAAAAAAGTGTATTCCTACCCTTTCCCCTTTCTGTCAATGTTGCCAATTCCCAGAAGACTAATGTACCCTCGTGTATACAGTTGTCCAACTACTTTCTTCCTCCGACTTCTTTAGCCACTTCCGGCTTCCCCACTTCTGCATCTGTCGTATTCGGGAGAGCTTGCTTCGTGGCGGAGCATTTAGCAATGCTAGCAGCCTGGTGAGGGCTGGCTGTCTGGGGACATTTTAAGGTAGGGCGGAACACAGTAGTCGATAATTCATTAACTACTGAACTTGCAACATATAAGGAACAAGTTGAACTGTATAAAAGACTGGCCAGGTTTGAATTAATGGAAATAGAACAAAAGATTGATGAAGAATTAAGAATAGTTATCACTGACCGTAATATTAAGGAAGAAACTCTGAAAAAGGAACTTCATTCTGTAAAAATGCAACTTGCTTCTACCATCAACCATAACAAGTCAATGGTAGAAGAAGTTACGTCTTTGAAAAAGGATTTTAAACAGAAAGAAAACAAATACCTTGAAGAATTTTTCTACATGAAAGCTTTAAAAGAAAAGGTTGAGGATAAATTATACAAACAAGACCAGTCTCTTCAAATAGTTCACATGTTGTGTAAACCAAAGCCCTATTATAATGAACAGAATAAGGTAGCTATTGGCTACAAAAACCCTTTATGCCTCACTCGTGCAAAGCAACTTCAGCCTGCTCTATATAATGGTTATGAAATTATCAAAAACAATCATGTTCCGGCTATAGTGCACAACACAGAGGATACCCTAAAGATAGCTGAAATCACTAGGAGGAGAATGAATGACAAAATGAAAGACCCTGAGTGTGTGACTAATAAGGTTAAGATTGCATCACCTGATTACTTAAAAGAGAATTATTTAGCAACCTTCACACCACAGAAGCAATTGACCCCCGAGCAAATATTTTGGTCTCAAGATCTCATCAAGATGAAAGCAGAAGCTCTCAAAGAGCAGACCACAGCCTCAAGACCTATCAAAGCGTTGATGGTGTACCCGCCAAATACACCTGCAACGCTTGTCCCTAGGGTGATTCCAACAAAGAGTCAAGTAAAAATTAATATTTTTACACTCATACAACTCTTTTCAGAATTTGAAAAAACTTGTAAAAAGAGAATTACTCCAACTGGGCTTACTGAAGTCTAAAAGCGGCTTTTCCGTGGCCCAAGCGCAATTCTGGATCTTCTGGTTTTGTGAGCGCATTCCGCCGAATCCCATGCTCAAAGGAAGATCTGAAAAACGCAGAGTTTCCCCATACTTAAAAAGAACGACATCATAAGTAGGAAGGACAACCCGATTTTTCTGAAAAAAATCGAGACAAGCCTCTAGATAGGCCTTCGCCCCCGATGGAGCCCGCGATTTGTGCCATTTACCTGTACCCAACACATGCGAGCCCAGAAACATAAAACAACATAAAGATAAAAAAAAAGACCTACGGCGATCAGTATACAAAATGGTTATGTTACCCTCTGCACTTCAAGAATTGCGAAAGACATTTCTTTATATCCTTATAGAGCTCTCCCTTGTTTCCTAAAAGAAAAAAGTTTGAATATAGTAAGACCCTGTTCCGAACATTTCTAAAAGTAACGACAAGTTTTAAATTTGAATGAAGGCATTCCTCCCTCACATGCATTTGCAACAGATTCATACTAAGACCGGTAATACCCATAGACACGGCCATTCTCGGCATCTTCCCTGTTGCCCCTCTTCTCAAAGCCCTTCGAGAGTCAATAGATCACTGAACACCACCGATTCTCATAGGGAATCAACCTAGCTTGAACAAGCTGGTAGTCTAATCTTTCATATTCCCCCCCTTTTCTACGGAACGCACCTAGGCAAATTTCTTTCAAACCGGGTGGACCCAAGTCCTAAACTCTCATACTAATATATATTCCGAGTTCCTTGAAAAACAGAGCTGTATAAACAGTCAGTAGAGCTTTACTAATGGATTCACTTCTTGCTAAGGAGAAGAGTTGCCTTCTTTTCAGATTGAAATTCCTCTCTGGGTAGGCGACGCGAACTATTTTCCTATTCTTCAATTCGGATACCAATGCTTGGATCTGCTGCTTCAACTCGTCAAATGCAACCGTCTGGTCTTGGGCTATATGTTGCAAGGGTGCTTAAAAGTGCACTATCGGCAATCACATTGATTATTACCCATCCATCCATTAGACCGTTACCAATCAATCATCCAACTCCCTATCTCATCTTTTTCAAGCCATTTTTATTAGGGCACACTCTGACCACGTCAACCACTTACGTCATTTCCATGAGCTTCGGAGAAGAAATTGAAGTGCCCACCTGAATAGAGGTGTCCATCCCTTCCTTCAAGATGCAAAGGCCACCAGCTTTAGCCATAGGAAAACTCCTTCACTCTAATCGTTCGAGTGTAATCCCTATTGTTCTTATCACAGATGTAAAACGAGCAAGGTTCAGGCACCGGGCCGAAGAATAGTAGTCATTGGTGGTCAAATCTCAGGAAAAACTTTTTCTATTTCTATTCTCCTCCCCCTATCTGAGGCAATCACTAGAACATGCGCTAAACCTCATATATCCTCCTTGATCGACCCTTATTTCGGGCAATGAGGTTCCAAATCCCATTAGATCTGCTGTCTGCTCGGGAGCGCAACCAGACTGGAGGTTTCATACCCGACGGGAATGAGAAAGGTCGGAGTTAAGCATAACGCCTTATCAGGAAAGCTTAAGCCCCCTGTCGGAAATCTTGTGGCCACATTAAGTTTTCCCAGCTCTCAATCAAACGAAAGGAAGGGCCCAAACCGTTTAAGGAGCCATATTTTCCAATAGCAAGAGGTCATTCCCAAGCAAAGTCGGAAACACGTTTACCCATTTCAACTAGGGAAGTTTTCCAAAACTCCAATGTCGAAATGGGAGATCTTCCATCTTTGAATTACATGGTAGGTAGGGGCATGAAAATAGAGGCAAAGAATTTCGAATCTCCGCTGCCGAACTTCCCCCCCCCCCAAGACAGGCAATGGTGTAAGGGGAAAAACAGATAAGAAGGTGAAAAACAGATAAGACAAGGGAAAAACAGTTTCAGAAATGACTTTGCTAGGAGTTAGGACCTTTCATCCAATACATGTCTGGGGATTTTATATCCCAATAGAATGCTATTTTTACCTGGAGGTCAAAACCACGTTAAGGGGGGGGAAAATTAATAAAAACCTTTTCTTTAAACCTAATTTTTTCTATAGCTTAAAGCATGAGGGTGGACCCTTATTTTAGCTTGCCTATAGCAGGTATTAGAGAAGGATGACCCGCATGTGGGTGAAAAGCCTCTCTAATAGCGGAGAGTGATAGTACGATGGATAGGTCTCATCAGAGGTTCTTGGCTGTTTGCAGCTGAAATCCGTTCGGGAGTCCCGTGGCATAAACAAAGAAGGATTTGAGTCTGAGAAAGACTGTTTCCCCATTTTCATACGAATAGTGAGAAATCTAAGAGTTTATCCAGTTGGTGCATAGAAAGAAGACCTTGACCTCGGTTTCCCTCAATCGAATAGATCAATTCTGGATTTAGAGGCCAGTAAGCCCAGAACCTGCAAGTGGGAGCCTGCTAGCAAAGAGAATGTTAGTGAGTCTTAGCTATGATCAGACGAATGATGTCAAAGACCAGAAAGAAGAAAGAGGAAAATGAGACATTCAATCATGATTTAGCGGGGGCAGTTAGACGATGCAAGGTATGCTTCAGAAGGCCTAGTTCAATCTGAGAGGTTTCCCATGCTCTCGCTCCTTAGAAAGATTAGGTGATAGGATACGCCGACCTTTAGTTAGAAAGAGCCGGGTGACCCCCTATCAATCTGCTTTCGCCGAGCTAAGCCCTCCTTGCTTTTACTAGGGTTCCCCATGCCTTGAAGAGGTTAGAGAGGAATAAAAAAAATAAAATCCGGATTGAAGATATGCATAGATAGTCTAATCAAGAGGATTAGGCATGAGCAACAAAATCCTTTCAAATATGAAAAGAATAGATACGAAATCCGAATCAAAAAGAATAGATAGATCAGAAATCCGGATGGGAATGATAGATCAATCTGAAAGACGAGGCATGAAAGCTAGAAGGCAGGATAGGTATTCAGACCAGAAACCTGGAACCCTTTAAGTGATTCCTTCTATGGAAGTCAAGTTCAGTAGAAAGTCCTTCCCTCTCTGCTCCATTCTTTCCTCCCCCGTTCCTAGCTTAGCTCACACTATGAAGCTCGAACGCAATGAGCCTCTCCGTTCCACTGAGATGGCTGCTTAATGTCCCTTCTCAAAAGCCTAATTCGTTCGCCTATGAATATCATCCGAGAAAGTCCGAATTCATTCGCCTATAGGTAAGCCGGAAAAAGAACTGATGATGGTTCTTCTCCCCTCGTGTCTCTATCTATAGAGCAGACGCCTTGTAGTCCATATAGAGTGTCGGTACCCTATCCTTTCTATTAAGAGAAAATTTGGAACAACCATTTATATCCTATTTACAATAGTGAAATTCAATGATGTCAGGCTAACTGAGCTACTAACCCAATGGAAAGCCATGTACGTACAGAAGTAACCTCCCGAACTCTTTGCGTTGATTTTCTTTTACAAGTGCAATAAAATCTCATGGACAATAGCTTTGGGAAGTAGTAATTATTTCATCCTTACGGAGAGAGAAGAGTCTGACCGCCCTATGACGACCATAAGGCCCTTTCTACTTTTGGAGATCTTCCTTTCATCAGCGTGTATCGGTTCAAGCAGTTGTTTAGGACTTAGCTGTTTAGGAAACTGGAAATTCCTTTAGTTTAGTAAGATAGCTCATGAGTGAAGCTTTTCAAACCATTCCTTAATTTCATTAAGGGTCAGGTAATAATGCCTTCAGTCTTCTCTTCTTTTTATTCTTTTTTTTTTTTACAGGGGTGTAAAGATCATGGCGAAGTAGCTAGACCCCGCAAGTAGTTTTTTACTTGCTTAACTTGAAACTAGTAAGGGGAACATTGTTACTAACTAACCTGTATTTAATACCATAGTATGAATAACTTTCTTCCTCTTGGCGCATAAGCACTAGAATCGAGGGGCTTTCGAAACGAAGTACTTGCTTCTTTCCTTCCCCCACTTAAATCGGAATCCTCCTTCACTCACAACAGAAGCTTTGGCTCGACCCAAAGAACTGGGTCCCTGATAGAACTTCCCTTTTGAGGTAATAAGGAGTGATTTATTTTAACTAAGATCGATACCACGCTTGAAAGAAGACAATAAGAAGAGAACCCGAACAAAGACAACTAGCCCCTCCCAGAAAAGAAGGGAGGATCTTGGGATCTTTCATTCCTAGGGCCTAAAGACCGGCTTCGCACCTTCTGTCTTCGTCTTTCTTGCAATGTAAGTAAGTTAGTTCAATAGAAGCCGGATTTCTAGGTGAAAGCTCAGTTTAGCCAAGCCTTGAAAGTTGAAACTATCCATGAGCTTGGACGAAATCCCTTTTTATTTTGTGAAAGCTCAAAAGTATGAGCGAGTTAGGCGATAATTGTGTCTAAGATTAGACATATTTACTTTAGGGGGATCTGAAGATGAAGGGAACCCACTTTACCCTCCCCCCAACCCCATTTCCTTCCGGGTGCGAAGATATGAGAAATTCCCGACATATCCCCCCCGATTTAGATAAACTGCGCCCGTGATCAAGCCCTCAGTAGAAAAATTGATTGGTCAAAACACCAGAAAAGAAAATGTATTCCAGAGATAGTGGAATTGAGGGATCTCTACTTTACGTACCTCTGTAGTCTTAAGAGAAAGTAATACACTCAGTCTCACAGTTGGTGGATTTAGTGGAGGATCTAGGGCCTTAGCCCGAAGCCCATAGAGAGAGGCAAAAGCCTATAGCACTGCAGGAAGACCAAGGTAAGGTCTCGATCGATTATTTTAAGTGTGGGTCATCACCTATTTGATTCTAACGGCCAATAGCAGCTAAATGAAATAGCATGATACTGGGGATGCTTTAAATTACTAATATAGAAATTGAAATCAGATAAAGATGCCTAGTCTGCGTTGTTAGAATCCATTGGAGAAAGACTTGCTCACTTCTTCATCTGTGAGATGATAATATTTTCAAAATTTTACAATAATTGGATTGGACTAGATTGGTTCACTAATATAATGATATAATTGAAGTTCAAGTTATGGACTCATTTTAATAACTATTTTTCTTTATGTCTTATCAAGAAGCCCAAAAACTCTTTGATCTCTTTATACTATAGAAGGAAGAGGAATTCCTGAGCTCTTTCTTTTCCCAATTTATTTTCGAGCTTGGCGGAAAAAAAAAAAAAAAAACCTCCCATCAATACTTCCTTGCCTATCCCATTGACAAGAGTTCTTTGGAGGGAATCATAATTAGTACTCTAACCCCTTAGACCCTCTTGCATACTTTCGATCTATCAAGGCTTTCATCGATGCATGTCAAGGCGGCTCCTCATATAAAATCAGGAAAAGGATCTGAATCTATATAAATAGCCCAGAAAATGACAGCCATCAAAAGGCCTAAGCCCATATTATAGCCTCGGTCTGTCCAAATGATGTTCAGCGGTCTCTTCTCTACCCAAGTAGCTGTGGCCCATAATCCAGGGGACCTGAAAGCAGTTAATCATGGCTCATAGATGTGAATTGAGAAAGCAAGCCAAGTCCATGCAAGAAGGCCCGCTGGATCTATCCAAATGAAAAGCCAGCCAAAGGTGGCTCTTCACATGAAATCATGCAAAGGATATGCGCAACCAGTCAATCATGCTATGCATACCTTCCAACCAATCGGCCAATCACGCTATCCTTACCTTTCAACCAAGCCTTTCGATTCCGCTTCTGCAGCAGTATATAATCTCGGTCCCTTACCTTGATGCCTACAGCTCAACTTCTTTTCCAGTGATGTCCAAAATCTGCAAAAACCTCTGCTTTTTCTACTTTCTTTCTTCTTGGTCTCTTCCCTTTCTAAATGGCATCGCGGCACCACGACAGAAGCGATGCTGCCCCACTAATCCGCGAAAAAGGGCCCGCTTTCTTTCCCTCCAAAAATGCCAGTTCCACTCCTCATGCCCAGCAAGCAAGCATAATTCTTTCCGGAGCCGGTCCTTCATTCAGCAACAGAAGTCCTATGGTTCAAAGCGCCTTTGTTTCCATCCGCGCGAATCCCCTCCATCACTAAGGCGCTCTCCGGCTTTCGGAGCCTCGCTTGCATCCCCTTATATTGTGACCTTATTTTCAAAAACTTTGATATTTTATAAAAGTAATAAGACTAGTCCCGATGATGGTGAATGCCAATCTCGCTTTCTAATGTTATTGTCATGTTGATGCTAGTATAAAGAATAGAAATCTCAAAAATTTTCTAAAGTCCCATTCTTTAGAATTGTCCTTCATCGTACTAGTGTAAACAAACTCAATTTCTGATTGTTACTCAAAGGAAGCGTTGCACAGCCTAGGTTTGGGCCACCATCTCTCCTCATTCTGTTTCATACGATATAGGAAGCACCAATGTTAGACAATGGCTTTCCAGAACAGAACAGACGCCGTTAAGGCCAAGTAAGTCAGTCAGTTCAATGTTCATATTGGGGTTGAAGCTCGGTAGCTAAGGAAGTGGGTCATAAGTAGGCTACCTAATCGCAATTTCAAGATACTTTTTTTTCCATATCGTAGCATCTTAGAATAGGGCTGACTTTCCATTGAAAAAGACAATGCAAAAGAAATGGACTAAGAAAAAAAAAAAAAAAAAAAACTCGAAAGCTTTTGATAACTAAAGAAAATATATGATAAAGGAAAACTTCTTGTGGAGCCGAATGAGTCTCATAGATATCTCCTTTAGCACCTAGCCCAAAGACTCCCATCATGGGTGAAAGCGCAATCACAACTTCCAATCTCCGTGCTTAAAGGGTTTTTCGGGTTTACTTGCTTTATTTTATTGTCTTTTCCTTTCTTCCCTTCCCTCGCTCCAGTGAAAGCTGTCCAATCGGTCCTAACCAATCCTCTAGTGAAGAGTGAATAGGACGGGTAAAGAGAGCGGGCCTCCGTGTTGGCAGAGGCCATTCAAGGTATTCTGAGCAGGAGCAGTAGCAAAACTGTAACTTTGGGCGGCTAGCATTTCGACCTTAGGCAAGGCCAGAAGTCCATCATTTTACAACGGCAAACTCTATTCCCTTTTTCCAATATTCTTTTCCGCTCTCGCTTCCATAACGATTTTTCCTATCTGGATAACCTCATTTGATCTCAGCAAGGCCCGCTTCACCTCAAAGGGGCTTGAGAACTATAGCTTACAAAAGAAGGCGTAGCGAGGGTTGGTATTGTTGCCAAAGGCCACTTCCATCTGCACCTTCCCTTCTAACATAAAGAACTTTCATAATTCTTCAACTCCTGCCTGTCTATACCGAGAGAAAGAAAGATGGCTACCTTCTCATTTTTTTTTTATCTGTCTTTAGGCTGGAGATAAGAGTCCTACATCCAGCTCATAGAGGACGCAATGACTCAGATTAGCTACTTATGCCTGTTCTTTTCTACATTAAGATATGAAGGCTTCTTATTCCACAACAACAAAAGAACTTTTTCACTCTTTCATATACTAAGGGGATTTTCACTCGGAAAATCAAATGTTCCTATAACTAATGAAATCGGTCCATATCCAAGGTTTCCAATGTACGAGATATGTAGCAGAGTCCCAACGAGTAGTATTAACCGAAGAAATCAATTATAGACACTAAAACAATAATCCGCTCTTCATATAACAAACTTTGGATTAGCGATCCCCTGTAAACTTTTACGTAACTCTTATTCTTATCTACACCATTCACTTCATTTTTTCACTCTTGAATTGGTCAACGGCAAATGAAAGGAATATAAGGGAAATGGAATTAGAAAGTCGGCGGACGACTAAGTATAGGTCGGCGATGTTTTCGTTCAAAGCAAACCTCCAAATTTTAAAATGACCTCCTTCAGTAATCTTACACTCTTCCTCATTAAATGAGGAAATTTTCTGCTACTGGTTTGCTATTAAGGTAGAACCAAGCAACTGTAGCACTCCCCTATCGCTGACCTCTTTGCGACTTGCTTGATTGCGCTTACGAACCCAAAGCAACCTAGTGCTCTCCGTTTTTGGAATAAAAGTTCCTATCGATTAGAGCAGACGTGGGTATAATAGGCTTTTGGATTGGGTCTAACGCACCTTGGTTCTAGCAGCACAACATCTCCATAACCTTCCTTCCGTATCCGAGGTGGGCTCTTTCATCGGCCTCTCTTGGAGTTGCCCGAGTGAAATGGAACGCTCTTCATTCGCAGGCAGTTACGGGGACTTTGCTTTTAGCTTTTAGCCTTCCTAGCTAGCCGACAAAGGTCGAACTTTCTTACTTCTTTATTGAAAGCGAAAGAGAAAACTGACTTACTCCACTTTTTTATTGAAAGGGTATAACTAACTGGCTGGCACCTTACGAAGTAGTATACTTATTTTGTTTAGTAGTAGGAGGCTTCACATACTCTTACTACTCGAGAGATAGGGTAGCACCCCCCATCCCGAAGTGACGAAGATGAAAAGTGCTTTTGCTAACTCTTTCTCGTCTTCAAAAAAGTATCAAAATGCAGTTATATAAGCTATCACTTTTTCAATTCAAGATCAGCTCATCGAAGGGAAAAGTGAGAGTATCAAAATGCAGATATGAGCATCGATGTATTAATAATTTGCCTAGTGAGAAAGCCAGGAAAAGACATACAAACTCACTCTCCCAGAGGAAGGCAAGATTGATTAGGAGGTGGGGCAACTAGCTAGCCTTAAACCCCCAGCAAGCCATAGGGGTAGGCGGAAGACTTTCTCCTCTCGCTGCAAGAAAAGCCCTTTTATCGATCTTGATTATATGCCGTAGTACCTACCCCTCACCTGGCCTGCGAGGGGCTTCAAAGGCTCACAATGCCCCTGTTAAATAAGTAGGACTTGCCTGCATCTCCCATTCCAATAGCTAAGCAGCTAGCACCTTTCCGGCCTTGGAGTTTTGTACTCAGCAGAGTGCGTGATGGGACTCCGGGGACGGTGCCCCCCCCCCCCCCATTCCTCTGTAGGACTACGGCCCAAGCCCAAACTTTTAGACTGAATTGGGCAAGCAAGTTTTATAGACGCCTTCGCAGCCCCTACTTCAATTAAGGGCAGCTTTCCCTTTATTATAAAGGGGTCCCTAGTGCATGATATTGACCCAGCTCTTAAGCCTGAGCTGCTGCTAGCCTCTATTGGGTTGGTGTTGGGTTAGCCCTTATAAAACTCGCCCGTAGTTTCCTTCCTCTCCCTTCTCTTCTGGCTCGATTCTCTCATCTCTAAGTTTTATCGTCTACTTCCATTCATCACCGCAATCATATACGATATTTCTTTCTAATAATAGAAAGCATAGATCTTTAATAAGTTGGCTACAATAGTCACTTTGAAAGTCGTTAACCAAAGCACCATCTTTTGACTGT
>BQNB010078321.1:25000-30580 GCA_026074375.1 Tanacetum coccineum
ATCCCTTCTCAACTCAAACTTGTTTTTAGGCATGCAATAAATAGACACTGGTTCTTACCTCTTTCCTATCTATACTCAATTTTAGGCTAGCTATAAGATTCAAGTGCTATAAGATTCAAGGTTGGTACTAAAATACTTGTTGATCACATTCATGGAGGAGATGCACAGAGGGCTCTAGTCTTTTCACGGGGGTTTCTCCTCATCAGTCTTTGTTTTCATGTCAGTCTTTTTCTCGACTAATGTTTGGTTAGTGACCCCTGTCTGTACTTCAATCTGTGATTTCAACTTGGCAATCTCTCTATTCCTCTCTTCTAATTTCTCATTGAGTCTCTCATTCTCAAGATGGAGTACTCTATCACTTAGTGATGAAATCACTTTTCTACTAATGTAGTCTATGTTAGACAAGTCATGTATAGCAATAGGCTCAGTATCCACCCAGTTCTTATTACTGTCATATACGGGTAACCTCTTAGACCCCTCTTTCAGACCTAAACTGAAGATGATTTCTTGATTTTTGATCTCCAAACTTTCCCAATCAATCCTGAATTTTGCATCCACCTTGACCTGCACCCTTCTCGATGGTTCTGCGTACTGTTTCTCAAACCATTCGGGAGTGACCTTATCTTTAGCAGGTCCCTTGTATTTTGTCACTTTCCGTTTTTAATAAAATTGTTTTTGATTGCCTACTTTTGTCTTTGATGTGGTAGAAAATGAACTATAATGCAGTAGGTTACTAAGATTGAAGATGAAATCAATTCCTCAGGGAGTGGCTGACTTAGCACTACTGAGTCTGTGTCAGTGTAGTAGCAGTCATCCCTTGAGATATAAGGGTACATATAGATCCTAGCTGAGGCTGTGATAGCAGCTGCTAGTTGACAGCAGATTCTTCGGTGGGTCCAATGAGTTCCGTCATTCCTTATTAGTAAGTAGGATACGATGAAGTTTTCTCGCAAGCATAACCCCAATTAAAATCCTTCGAATTAAACAACATCGGTGTACCTTTTGAAATTGCACACCTCTGTGATTGTGCTTTTAGGGTTAATCCCGAATCTACCGTAGAGTGAATTCATAAGGATCTTGTACACATAGGACAAAGCATCATTTCCTTCTTTCCTTGCTTCTAACCTGCTTGAAAAGAGCGAGCTAACAAAGTCTTTGAAAGGACTTTCCTTCCTCTCAAAGAGGTAGCCTGAGATAGGGACCACCTTGTACCCAAGGCCTACTGCATACTTCAACTCCTCGCTATAGTAGACTCCTATAAACTCACCAGTTGGAAAGATCAGAGTACCCGTCTTAGAACGATATGGCAGAAAGGGCTTATTGATTGTCTTCGGACATACCACATATGCCTCAATAAAGCCTAACATGCTATCAATGTCCATGTCTTCCAGATTTGAATACCATACAGGTTTACCACAAGGCCAAGATTTCTTTCAATACAAAAGGATATAAAAATAAGAGTGATTTTCACAACATAGTAGTAGAGATTCACATCCATATGGCTTATAAGAATCAGTATGACCTCCATAGTAAGCTTTCCTAATGAAGGTGTCTTCATTTTGGTTAGGAATGTGTATTGGAAAGATCTCATCATTGTAGTATCTCAGACGAAAGATGTTTAGAGCCAGAGATGAAAGAGTGATTTTGCTTTCAATATCTAGCTGGTACAGCTCAATAGATTTTTGTGCTTTTGCATGACTCCACCTAAAAAGAGAAGGATATCCGTCTTCATATACTCTATCAATACCTCTTTGTCTTTCTCAAGACTTTTCTCGTTTACACTCTCGTGGTCAACAGAGCCTTTAGTCCCAAGATCGGGGCATAGACTCATAGCTAGGTTCTGAAGCGTACCAGGGAGTAGATTCAAGGAATCCCTGAAGCGGAATAACATCACTTTACCTGAATAGACTGATAACTCATAAAGCCTATTGTTCCGCATAAGTGGTTTAATCTTGTATTTAGGGTGATGACAAGCAAGGTGCTTAAGCAAGAAAATTCCATCGAATCTTGAGAAGTTGTGGAAGTAAACAGTTTTGGCTTTCTTCTCTTGTTTCACAAGTCTTTCTATCATACTGATCAAGTCAATCATCACTTTTCGACTTCTTTCTTCAAAGCTATCCAGGATGACTTTATAGTCTTCACTATAGTAGGTATGAATTATCATATCCTTTTCTATCATTTTACCAGGATGAACCATCATGAGACCCGCGGCATAAGGCTTATGAATGTTATTTACAATGATTGTCTCGAGGTCAGATACAATGAATGGTTTCAGTTCCGTGCTACCCTTTTTGATAGCTGTGATATACTCAGGATACTCTTTCTCTTTTTGGGGGTCTACTCCGGTGCTTACTGGAGATAGACTCCTATCTATGCTAACTATCTTTGTTTGGTTTTCTTTGTTATGTTTGCATGTATGGTATGGGAAAACCCTAGTGTAAAATTTTGACTACTTAATTTCATGCTAATATAAATAAAGACTTATTCGTAAAAATGTGCAACATTCCCTTGACAGAAAGAGGCAGATATTTCATTAATAAACAGAGCAGAGGAGCCAACCCCAGGAACCTTCTTAAGAGTAAGTAGCAATGTCTACGCCCTTTTGAATTGCTATTTCATGGAATAAGCGCTTCCCAGATGGGTATAAGGTAGGAGTACCGGCGAAATGGTTTAGGAAAGGCTCTGACAAGACCTAGCCAATGCAGACCCATTTTTTGAAGGGAATCCACTTCCCAATTCTCCCCCGGTCTGGTCAGCATATACTTAATCAGGTCCGTTCGAGCAATTACCAACACTGTTGTGGAAAGGAAGTAGTGTCAGAGCTTGGTTGCTGCAAAGTAGAGCGAGAAGCACATCTTCTCGATCGGCGAATCATTCTTCTTAGGGCCCTGTAAGACCGATAATACACGGCCTGCTCCTGCCCTGAATCAGATCGAATTGGGGCATAGGGGATGATTGTAGATAGACCATCAGCATAAGAAATTCTCGTAAACCAAGAACCATCAAGCAATTTCATGCTTTTGTTCCTAATTGGGTAAACCGGCGCATTCGCCTTTACCACTCCACTCTGTTTGTAGGAAGGTACTTCCGGCCCTCCTCAAGGATACCCGGGTCAATCTTTTTAGGTTGTGATGTAGGAAGAACCATTTTCTCTATATCCGCCATCTGTGTATAAGGGTCAGCAAGCTCCGAATCCCGTTCGTTCCGGTCAAGGAGCAATTTCAAACATTTCCATTTTGATATTGTCTTTCCCTTTTCAATCTGTCTCAGAGCAAGCAAAGTCTGACCTTATCTACTTATAAGCGCAGAGGGAAAGTAGCAACTTGATTTGGACCATAGGGGCTTCCTTCCGAACTACGGATAGGCTACCGGGCTTTGCACTTCGGCCCGTGAGAATACCGTGCTCTATCTCTTCTCTCACCCGACAGAGAACTATCGTCTCGCTTTCGCTATTTCTTGCAAAAAAAGAAAAGACAAGGGGGGGACATAAAGGCCTTACCCCTGAACATCAAAACAAGCTAGGGAGCTCTAAAAAAGAACATGCCTTGGCTATGAACAGGCTTTTTAGAATCAAAAGGAAGAGACCCTAAGCTATTAAATAAAATGGAGTCTGAATGAGTATGACCATAAGCAGCCAAACAATCTGCAGCTTTGTTGCCCCCCCTAAAGACATGAGAGAATTTCGATAAAGAAAAATGTCCTTTCCCAGCAAGCACAACTCACTAGCATGATCCTAAGAAAGCCACACTGTGATTTTGATTTGGCACCATTAAACCAGGAAGCCAAAAGATGGTGAAGAGAGGAGCTTTCTAAAATCAATCCACATTGAGACTGGGAGAGAAATGAGACCCTATTATCTATCCTAGCAATATCACTTTGAGAGAGGTGATCCACTCTTTCTATGCAAGGAGAGGAACAGCAAACACATTTGGAGGCAAAATGAATTCCAAACCTGGGAAAACTGCTATCAACAGCAATGGCATTCTTAATTAGTATTAGTTTCCACAAAAAAACACCCATTTTCAAGGGCAACCATTTGTTCCAAAGATTTTGATAAAGAGATCTCTAGCCAGTCTCTTCTTTTGAGAGGACAACTCAATCAACTCGGCGGATCCCCTCTTGTCAAAATACTGAAAGCGAGAGTGAAGCATGTGTTTCGTTTACATTCTAACGATTTTCCCATAGTTAAGAGAGTCAAGACGATCTTCCTTTTCTTTTGCCCTAAGCCCCAGTCATCCGTGGAGCCTTTTCATAGCTAGGCCTCCTCTTTTTCGATGACTTAGGAGGGAAATTATCTTCTCGCAATTAGGAGTCAGTGGATGACATCCCATTCTACGAGTTTACTTACGGCTGGAGTAAGCAGAGAGTCAAAAAAGTCCAGGGAAGCTTTTCAAGTAGGATTCGAACCTACGCCCGACTAGTCAGTTACCAGCCGACCGCTCTACCACTGAGCTTGAAATCAAAAAAGCTATAATAAGGCAATCCATGGGCATGGAACCCCGAAATAGCCAATCTACAATCAAACTTTTAATCAGGTCGAAAAATTCTTGCCGGTGGGTAGAACCAAGACTCATTTTAGCCAGGAGCTTACTTTAACTACTTATTTAGCTACTTTAGGTCGTTGTAGTCCATAAATCAGATAAAACTTTATCAGAGCTTGCATTCGATGCCGTTGATTCAATTTCTTCACCACCGGTAGCAATAAATTCTAAAAAGAAGCTTCCTTCGCAGGAAAGATATTCTAGTAAATAGAAAACTCGCCTACTAGATCGATTGAAAGAAGCCTTCGGGTTACAGTCAACTCATAAAATACTCTCCTAAGGAGATATTCTTTCTATCCATAAACAGAAAGGGAGCACCGCTTACTCAAGCACTAGTACCGTCTAAGCATCCCGCAGCTGATGAAAGAGTACCGGCAACTGGTTGAGCTTCTATTCTAGGATCAGACCTGCAGCTCTTGCAGTAACAGCTTAGGGGGGATTGGTTTGAATAGCCCTATTGACCAGGAGAGTAAGCATTACCGCAGCTTTTCTCTTGAAAAGGGAGGGCTCTACCTGGTTTGAGTCCATGTGGCGGTCGGTTCAAACTCTGTCGAAAACCATGGTTACCCAAAAAAAACATAAGGTTTCATTAACAAGAATCTTATCTTATAATGCAAATGTTATTTACATCAAGCATAGACATGTGAATTGGTAAGAAGAATGACATACATAGAGAATGGGTGTGGAGATTTGACACTTTTCTGTAGATTAACAAGTTCAAAAGCTTCCAATAAGCGAAATCGACAAATAAGAGCTAGAATGGATTAAATTTTTACGCTAAGTTGTTAAGTTTACCAGAAGAACATTTTTTGTGGGAAAAGTTAGATGCTTGATTATAATGATGTTGATGAAGTTGAGAAACATTGGTTTTGAGAATCATTGTCAAGAATTGATGAAAAAGAACATCTTGGAAATGTGTATGTCTTGATTCTTGAAGGTTTAGAAATAGTTAGATTATGTACATGCAATAATCTTTGACCGATTTTCAAAACCAAGATCTTCGACATCTTCATAATAAATCAGTTTAAATGTTAGGCTT
>BQNB010078322.1:0-30580 GCA_026074375.1 Tanacetum coccineum
AATGTCCATGACTATCCAGTCAGGTGTTAAGGACAAGATATTGGCTACTCCAAGTGAGACGTCTAAGGTAGAGAACGCGCCAGCAAAAATGTTGCGTGACCTGAACCAACAAATGGAAAAGAGAGCAAATGATGGTTGTACTTTATGGATTAAATTGTATAGTAAGTATAAGTATGAAATTCGCTACCATCTTGGTAGGGAAAATGTGGTGATTGATGCGTTAAGAAGGAAGGAACGAGTGAAACCTAGACATGTTCGAGCGATGGCTATGACCATTCAGTATGGAATAAGAGGAATGATATTGGCAGCCTAAAGTGAGGCGTTCAAGAAAGAGAACGTACTCGCAGAAAGGCTTCATAGGTTAGATTAGCATATGGAAAAGAAGGAGGACGAGAGTTTGTCCTTAATGGATCGTATATGAGTGCTGTTAGTAGGGAATGATGAGAATGGTAGTAATGGATGAGGCTCATGCATCAAGGTACTTGGTACATCCAGGAACGGATAAGACGTACTATAACCTTAGAGACATGTATTGGTAGCCACGTATAGAAAAGGATATAGTTACCTATGTTAGCAATTATCGGATTTGTTTAGGAGGAGAAGGCTGCAATGTCAAAGACTTTTGGCTTACTGCAACAACCTAAGATACTTGAGTAAAAATGAGATAGAATCACCATGGATGTTATCAGTAAATTTACAAGGTCAAAGTAGTGAGTATGATGTGATTTGGGTGATGGTCGATAGACTGACCAAGTAGCTCATTTTCTAGCTATACAAGAGATTTCAAGATGTGAAGTTGGCAAGGATTCATATTGATGAGATAATAGCAAGGAATGGAATTTTGGTGACGCTCAAACTCAGATTTAGATGGGTGAATTACCTCGTGGTTTTGGCAGACGCTGCAGAAAGTGTTAGTGACGCGATTAGATTTGAGTACTGCTTAGCATCCTCAAGCGGATGGACAAAGTGAGCGTATGATTTAGACTTTGGAGGATATAATGAGGGCATGTGTTATCGATTTTGGTGGTAGTTATCAATTGAGCATTCGGTGTGCTCCGTTTGAAGCTTTGTATGGTAGGAAATGTAGATCGCCTGTTATATGGGCAGAGATTGGAGGAAGTAGTTGATTGGACCCGAGTTAGTGCAAGAAACGACTAATAAGGTAGTGTTGGTAAAGGAAAAGCCCAAAGCGGCGGGAGATCGTCAAAAGAGCTATGTTGATTTTAGGCGTAAGCCGTTAGAGTTTGAGGTGAGAGATCGTGTATTGTTAAAGGTGACGCCTTGGAAGGGCGTAGTTCGTTTTGGAAAGAAGGGTAAGTTAGCACCGAGGTATGTAGGGCCATTTGAGATTCTTGAAAGAATCGGTCCTGTAGCTTATCGGTTGAGATTGCCTGAGGAATTGAGTGGTGTACATGACACGTTTCACGTGTCAAACCTGAAGAAGTGTTAGGCGGATGCTAGCCTGCATGTGCCATTGGATGAGATCAAGGTTGACAAAACTTTTTGTTTTGTAAAAGAACCTGTTGAGAATAGTGACCGTGAAGTTAAGAGGTTAAAATGTAGTAGAATGGTGGTAGTTAAGGTCCATTTAGGCTCAAAGCGAGGTCTTTAGGACTTCAGGTAAACTGAGTATCCACACTTGTTCGTTGAGCATGGGATCATTAGGAGTTTTAGTTGAAGTTGGGTACGTAAGGTTTCTTGTAGACCTTAGTATGCCCTTAGATGTGTTTGTGTGATTTTGGTTAAAGTTATTTTATGAATAAACTCGAAGTCGAGCCGATTCTTCAAAAACGTTGGGCCTTGTAACAACTTATAACTTGGTTTCAAGACAGTTCTTGTTTGATGAGTTGCGAGACCGGGTTGTAAATGACGTTGTTACGCAACTTAAGGTTTTTGACGAGTTTCCTCGATGACGGGCGAGGTTCAGGTAGTTGGATGTTTCTTTTCGTTTGGAGCGGTTATGCTGCTATGCGTACCCTTTTGTGGGCAGGCAAAGTTGTTAGCAGTAAGATATCTTGTGAAAGTTAGTTGGAATTCAAAGGGTAACTTTGAGTTAACATGGGTATGGGAGGACTACTTGAAAGATAAGTATCCTCGATTAATTGTTTGGTAATGATAGAGTTGAACCTTTTGGTTAAATCTCGGGACGAGATTTCCTAAAGGAGGGGATACTGTGACAACCATGACTTGAGCAGGTTAGTCAAACCGTTAGTGTTGACTTATGAATCTGTTGTAATGTATGGTTTATGTGTTTATATGCGTTATGTGGATTGTGTGAGAGTTGGTAATCAATCCATTGAGCGTGATCGTCTCATTGGGATTGGATTGGTGATGGATTTGGTTAAGTTCCTTTCGTTCACTTTTGGTGGCAAGGAAATGACTTTTGTGGTTTTGGCGTTTTTGCGTTAATTGTGTAAGTATTATTACGTATACGTATTTATGTGTTAGTAAAATTAGGTATGAATAGGCTTTAGTGGTTAGAATAAGAAAGAAATGAAATTTCTATTTTTGGAAAGTTAGGTTTAATAAAAATGAAAAGTTATTTATTTTAAAAGCCTAGTAAATTGCGTTTACGCAAAAAGGTTTACTCAAATAAGCTTAGGTTTTTATAAAAACTTAAGGTAATACAAATAATTAAGTAATTAATAATTAAATAAAAAAAGTCGTGTTCAACGACTGATATCTAGATGATAAAAGCATGTATTGATATATTTCTTGAGTCTATGAATAAGCAAAAAGAGTTTACTTTTCAGAAAATACAGCCTCAAAAGTTTTTAAGGTCGGGAAGGCATTCAAATAACCTCTGCAACAAAAGTTGTCAAAACAGTAAATACGGGTCAGGATTCGGTCATGTTTGTGAGGGTGAAACCCTAACTTAAAAGTGGAATTAAGCTTAGCCCTTCTACATTAGTTAAGTTCCATATGTCTATTGATAATCCTGTGAAAATTAGCCTCTGAAAGAATGTCTAAGTATGGTAGTTAGAGTGATACATTTTGTAGTGCAATCAGATCCGAATTAGGACAGTTTTGAAGTTTGATTTTATTTGAGGTAGTTACACAAGTAAGTAATACTTAGGAATCACAAGGTAGTTAATATACTCATAAATGAACATGGGTGATTTTTGGTATAAATTATGAAGGTAATTAAGTAAGGGTTTTGAGCACGTAAAGTGACACTAAAATTATGCAATTCTAATTTAGTTATAAGTAGCTAGTGTAAAGTGTTAATGAGATGGTTAAGGTTGGGCATGGTGTCAGAGTGACCCATGATGGTTAACTAAACCCTTAGACATCCATCATATATGAGTTACATGGACTTGAGCTTTTAGCTTGGTCGCGTGTAACACGATTGTGTTTGTATTGTGTATCTTGTGTTGATATTGTTTAGAAGCTGCTTATGCATCAGGTGAGTTTCATAGCCCCTCTTTCCTTATGATTTATTAGTGTGGAAATGATGCAAAGTGTTTGGAAATGTTTTTGTATTACTATGATAATGTGTTCTCAAAAGATGCATGGACTTACGTGACTATTGTATGTTGTGTGCTACATTTTCGGGTGAGTGATATTAAGAATTGCGAACTAAGTTAGGGGGATTTTAACCTGCGGGGAATCCATCGGCTGTGTATGGATGGTACTGTGGCCTAGCGAGCAGGAAGGTTACTTTGGGAGTATCCATGGCCTGGGCTAAGGGGGTAACCACAAGGACCTTGGTACGCTATGAGACGTCTTGTGGTCATTGCTGGGATTTGTGTGATTGATTGGATTTGCATGTTAGCCTGTATGATAGTTCATTTATTGTCCTGCAATGTTTTCTTAATTATCACAGTAATTTACGGTTGGATTTGATTATCGTGTCTTAAACCTATGACTCTCACCAACTTTATGTGAGTTTTAGCAACATTTTCAGTTCATCTTGAGGATGTGAAGTTAGGGGAGTGTTGGAAAGAGTGGCTAGTAAGACCGTAGGCTTGCATGCGGAGTCATTCTCTTAGAGATTTTATTTATGTCATTTGAATTGTTTGATACTTGGTTGTTATTTGATTGTTTAGACTTTTGGAGTATGTTTCCTTGTGGTATGACTTTGCTATCATAATGCAAGACTCCTTTATCTTGTGTAAGATATTGTCATGATACATTGTGTCTCATTTGTTTATCTATTTCATTTAGTTCTCTCTATTGTTGACACCATTATGTTGTGATGATATCCATGTGTTTAACGCTCGTGTTTCGCCTAGGGGTGGTGGTGACACTAACATAATGATGGCGTAACAAACTATAAGTCTTATGGTATTACGTCGACATGCAATGGGTGATTTAGTTAATTCCTTGATGGCAGTTAAACTCGTTGGCGGATTGTCCTATGATGACTCATGATGCGTCTCGACTTTTCGACATAGGATTTGGCGTAAGATGATTTTGACTCCATGCAGTAAGGTATCGTGAGGGTCTACTTAGTTACTATGCTTACTAATTCAGTTTCCCGTGACAAACACGTTTAATGGATACGCATACAATTTTTTTTGCTATTCGAGGATATAAGTAGAAAATTGATTTTGACAAAAGTTTTAAGGTGACTACTCTCATCATGGCATGGTCCTTCCTGAATTAGACATAGGTGATCAGGCTATGTATAATTGAGGGCTAACGATAAAACGCTCATTTTCGTCAAAATAGTGTTATGTATAAAATAGTATCAACATAGTTTTATAGTGTGACAAAATAATTCACAAGGTGGAAACAAGGTAGTTTATAGAATGACAAAAAAATAGTTTGCGAGTTAACCGTAATATGGTTTATAAGACAATAGCTAATTAGTTCATGAGGTGATAGTAAAATAATATATGTGATGAAAACAAAATAGTTTCATAAAGTAGAAACAAAATGATTCATAAGGTGATAGTAACGTGGTTTTTGAGATGATTACAAGGTAGTATGCAAGATGTCAAAAGAATAGTTTATAAGTTGGTGGAAAAAATATAGGTTGACAAATGATGGTAACTTAGTTTATAGAATAATAGCGAAATAGTTTATATATAGTAAATTAGTTTACAAAAGAATAGTTAAATAGTTTATAAGTGTTAGTAACTCAGTTTATAATATAATAGCGAAATTGTTTATAAATGATCGCAAAATAGTTTATGGTACGGTAGCAAATTACTTCGTGAAATGGTAGCGAGTTATTTTATATATGATAATAAGTTAGTTATTTGATGTCATCAAATATCCCCCACTTGAATCCTACCTGTCCTCAAGTAGACTCTAGAAATTTATTGAAAAATGTATCCTAACCGAAGTTAAGGATTTTCCCTTTAAGCATTCTCTCATTTAATCACCTGTACAAAACCAATCACCTCACAAAATATGAGATATGAAAACACTCAGATCACTTAACTAATCTAGGGTGTAACATTTAATAGGTACACTCAATTGCTTGATCATGATTAGTTTTCTATCATATGTTTGGCAATGATACACATCTCCACCTCTAGAGCTAATGAGTAACAAAAAAGGTAAATTATGTTAAGAGGCTTAAGGGGTTAGATTACTCTTTTCAACCTCTATTCGATACCAGTATTCCAGAAAAGGTAAGAAAGACCATACTAACACATCCGTAACGACAGAATAGACTCATATGACTGCATTCAAACCTTAACTCGAATAAGCTGATTAGTAGTCTTTTCTAAAGTTGTAAACTAGCAAGGGTGCAAAACATATATACATGGTCGTAATGACAGAATAGGCATATAAGATTGCATAATCCCCCCACTTAAGTAAAACCAAGGGCTTAGGACAAATAGTAATTTAGGGTATGGATCTTCTAACTTTCACTAAAAGTAATAAACCAACAAGGTGGCTGAATCACACATACATGGCCGTAACGACATAATAGACATGTATGACTCGATCACATCCTCGTTCGAGTAAAACCTAAGGTTATTTGTTAGGAAAGGGAAATAAATTGTTGTTAAATAAAATTTACGAAACAAATAGATTAAGCCTGAATAAATATGGTATATAGTTGCTAGTAACTTTCCCGACCGTTCCATGATAAAGACTCAGAAATATTTACACAAACGTCTTGATCAGAGAATGAAAAAGACAACCTAAGTTGGCGTTCCCATTACGGTCAACTTCCCAATCACCCATACTTATTCATACTTTTACAAGACAAGTGGTGATATCGACCACTTTTATACAAAACTATACATCCTTAATTTTTACCACATATCAACGAATAATCGATCCTCTAAGTAATTTATCGGTTTAAGCTCAATTGTAGGTTCCCAAATTCACACACACTTATAAACTAGAGAGAGAAATCTAGAGAGAGAATGGAAGGGAGAACACATGTAAAACACACACTTGTATTGTGAGAAAAATGGTTCAACCAACACCCTCTCCATGTGTGGAGAGGGCTTTTATACAAAGGATAAAATGGGGTTTCCATGGGCTTTCTATGCATTAGCCCGGTTAGCTTACTAAATAATACTTTGTGGACTACGAGCTAGAAACGTAAAATACATGAAGTGACCGATCCTTTTTTAGATTCCTAACAATCTCCCCCTAAGGGAGGTCACTCCAGATTACAAATATCTTAAGCTTAGCATTCTATGAATGTCTTTAATCTTGAGCTCGTAGTCTTTAAACTTCAATCATTATCTTGTGATATGTTGTTGTGATGTTTGACTTTCAGGCTTGAGCTTGTTCCTTTAAAACTTGACTTGTATGTGAACTAGAACTTCTTTGAGATCATCAACAAAGCATAATCTCTTATCATCATCTTGTGATCTTGTCGCCGTCTTGTGTACTTGTGACATATGGACCGACATGCTCACACTGTTGTTGTTTCTTGGTCTTGAAAGCTTGACTAAGACATCTTTCTTGAAATTCTTTAACTATAACACTTTGTCACTTCGAAAAAGACGTTCAGTATCAGAGTGACAGAAACTTCTTTGAAATTATTTGACTTTAATACTTCGTCACCTCAAGAAAGACGTACAGTATCAGAGTAGCGGAAGTCTTGAAACATGTACTTGAGCTTTCATGATATCTTTACTTTTATCGGTCAAGTATGAGCATGTGGCTTTGAATCTTGACTTGTCTTGATCTAATAGCTGTAACTATCAGGATTACCTGCATGAAAGGGTTAGTGATAATCAACATGTATAGACGAAAGTGGCTTTGTCACTTATTCGAAATAAACTGTTTTTTTTTTTTTTGTAATAACCATAGGTACGACCGATTTAATCAGTATAAATACTGCCTGTAATCAGGTAGAATTTTAAAGAATCTCCTTGAAAGGGTTTCACAGTTGTACTAGCCGTTCTCATTACCAGAGCGTCTCAAAGTAGACATCACGGTAATAGTGAACCGGTAAGTTACTATCTTCCCGATTAAGCCATCAATTCTTGTTTAGCTTTCCTATGTCTAGATACCCTTATGAGGCTTCCTATGGACATAAGATTGAAAATTAATTTAGGAAAATTAGTCGGTGTGTCAAAATGCAAACGGTTTTTATGAGACACCAACAATTTTATCTTTTTCAAAATTCATCAGTCAATTCATAAGCTGGACAGAATCGATATCCAGTGTCACAAGTTTGATCCATATAGGATTTCACAAGTCACCTACCGCAGAACTTGTTTGATGTTGGCTCTGAAAGGATTTCCATCATCATTGTGAGTACTTTTTAGGTATCACTCTGATATTCTAGTAGAATCAAAAGGATAATGCGTAGGACTCTTGATATATATTTCTTGTTTTTCAAATTGTGTGAATTAGCAAGCATATTTTGGATAAGTGTTCTAATGATATTTATGGATGATCTCTTTTGGCTCTAGACTCTACAGTGCACTTTGGTTTTAGTAATTGGAGGCTGGAGTAGACTGTCACCTTTTCAATACCAACTAACTCGGAGTGAGAAAGTTAATAGAAATGCGTGTAATCTTCATGAGAAATGAAACAGAAATCTTTTAAGAGATTCTGAGTGGCTAGGGAGGGTTGTGCATTGCATCACTGGGTCCATGATGTCAGTTTTCAATGTTAGCAATCATCTTTGTGATTCTTGACAGCAGATGTATTAACCCAGTTTCTGCCTAAGTGTAAGTAGGGCTTCTTTTTTCACCTTTTATCTTAACTTTTCTTTTTAATTCTTCAACGCCTTCAGTGCTTATCGAGACTTCATAACTAGTACCTTGTTGGGTTTGTTCTAGTACTAGCTCCATCTCAGACGGCACTTTTCCCTTATTCTCACTTTTACTCCTTTTTTATATCATACCTATGGACTTCTACACTAACTAGTAAAATATCCTTGGGTAGATCCCTCCGGTTCTGGCTGGATCATGGAAACGAATACCTACACCTAACCACCTTATAACTCCAAATAATTAAATGCATGGTCGGTCTTTTGGTATCATACACAACTGTAAAACCATTTGTTATGCTCCCCCTTAACATGTGCATCGATAATCGAAAATGTTTAGCACATGAGGGGAGAAGCTTGCACTTGAGACCTTAAATTCACATATTTAACCATATATTTTAATCATATTTTCTCCCCTTATCAAAAATATCAAATCTCTTGATATTTTGGATATCAATTGATTCAAATATTCATGGTTTTAGGGAAAAAATGTCCAATTATTAACAAGCCAATTATTGGAACATTTTAATGGTCCCCCTCAATTTATGAGGGAATAATATGGTATTTGAGTACGTTAATTTGAAAAAAAAATTAAATTTACTAAGAAATTCTTGAAAATTCGCACTCAAATACTATATATATGCCTAATTCTAGTCTTACACTACGTATGTACATATTCACAAATTTGTAATATACGAGAAATTGACCTGATATGGAGAAGGACACAATATGACAAAGTCATATTGTCCGTTCAAGTAGCCTGAAGTCATTTCCGTATTCTCTCCCTCCAACAAACTTCTCCAAATTCCTCATCAATCTCCTCTCAAACAGCTGCTGATCGATCGCCTTGATCATGATGTGGGACCTTTTCCTATCTAATTTACTCCATGTTATTTTTGGCAAGTAATCCATCTCTAAGATGGAAGCAATATCATAAAGAACCCTACGAACAGATGTGAGCGTGCCGTCACAAAACTTGTAGAGTTTATCCGAGCACATCAACCTGTTACTCTTGAGCTTATCTTGATAGATAATTTCTTGAGGGTTTTTGTATGTAGTGTATGGTGTCAGTTTGGAGATGTCAGATCTGAAAGTCTCAGGCTTGGTGATATTAAGTTTCTTCTAGTAGCTTTCAACTCCCAGTTGAAGGTCTTCCACCCGCTTAAGAATGATAATGCTTTTGGTGAATATTAGCAATGCTACATTTAGGTCGAAGATGACATCCCTTTCAAGGTTTGAGATTTTATTCTGAACTAAGAGAAGCAGCATGTCTTCAATATCACACAGATTAAGATTTGGGAAGTCGCCTTAATTGAACTTGTGGAGCGTGTTATCGTCTCTTCGTACTTCGATCTCTTCTAAATATCCGTAATCATAGTTCTTCATAACTATGACATGGGTTACTGCAATGATTATTTTTATGGAGTATACATCATGTGTGGACTTCATGTGTCTTGTGAATCCATAGAACCTTTGTCGTTTCAGGCCCTAGTGTGAAATTCACCAAAGGGCATATTTTTCATATGCAACCTTCACCGGACTCCATAACGCTTAAACCATGTCTTTGATTCATTCAATGTTATCATACTTAGCAGCCTTGGTTTTTGTTGTAGAAGTTGTGTATTTCCTGCTTAGGCTTCCACCTTTCAGATACTCAAGGTCGTTGGTGATAAAGTAGTCATCAGGAACTACTTGACGACCTTTAACTTCAATCAATGGTAATGGCTTACTAAGATCGAATGGATATTAATAACCTTCAGGATTAGTCCAGTCAAGACGATCAGTGACAGCTTTGTAGCATTCTTCGAAATGATATTCAAGTTCCACTCAACTCTTGCATGTCCCTTTAAGCAAATTGAAGGTTGGTCCAACAAGATGCTATTGTGTCAGATTATTAATCTTTAGATGATTCATGACAAATGCTGAGAAGTCGATCAGAGTACTCATCAGCTCGTGGAAAGTGAGAGGAGGCCCCTCTGCTTTAACAATTTGGCTGATCCAAGTTTGAGGAGGTCTGAAATCAATTTGTTTTCCAACATTCTAATCAAGATCAGGAGTTAGAGGCCTTTCTGGTTTCTTAAACCAATCATGCTTAGAGGCTGCCTCGACATTAGGTTGATCCTCAGTGTTACCCATGTCATCTCCTTGATCTTGTGGCATTTTAGTGTCTGCAGTCTCAAACACTGGTTCCTCTACTTGCACAGACTTGGAATAAGATTTTGGCTGAGACTTGGTGCCTTTGGATGAGCTTGATTGAGAATCTTTTGATTTAGAGCTTCTTGGAGGTTTAGCATCCTTGCTTTTCTTCCGTTTCTTTAACCATTGGTCTGGTCCAACTAGAGGGTCATCATCCTTGTCCTTGTCTTCATGGCTTCTCTTTAAAGAGTATGCTTTAACATACGAGTCAAAGAGATCCTTATCAAGCTGATAAGACTTGACCAGTGCATCGTAAAGGTTTCTGTGATCTTCAGCAGCTCGATATGATTTACTTTTCTCCAATTTGTCTAATAGGATCTTCTTCAATTCAAACTCCGTGAGAGATACTGCAGCCTTGTATGTTGATTGGGGTTGAGAAGAAGATTTAGCCAAGACAACATTCTCAAGTGATTCTGTAATAGTACTCTAGATCACTAGAGTGACAAAGTCTGATACTTCCTTAGGTAGAATATGAGGCAGTAGATTTTTGACTTCATCCTTTATAATGTCTTTTACTGATTTCTCAACAACATCTATGTATAACTTCCTCTCTTCTTAAGCTTTCTTTTCAAATTCCTTAGTGTATGAATGGAGAGCTGTTCTAGTAGCATATCCAATTCTTGTACTCAGAAGGTCATCCACCATTGTTAGAAGTTGAGATATGATAGATTCGAGGAGTTGTGCAGAATGGTTAGCTTATTTGAGTTAAGACAGCTCTGTTTCCAAGATAGAAACTCTTTGATCGAATCCAAACAGGGAAGAAAAATCAGGAAGTGCAGGAATTGAGGTTGTAGTTAGAACGGTTGTTGGTGCAGGAGATGGTGTCGTTAGTTGTGGAAGAGGAGTGATCATTGATATAGTTGGAGGAACAGTTGTAGCATGTGTAGTAGCAGTTTTTGAGATAGCCGTCTTAGGTATAGTGAAAAGAGAGGGTGCTTGAGTTCTTGATTCTTCCTGACAACTCTTAACATTCATCATAGAAGCAACTTCATCAACGGCTGGTGAAACATTTTCCAAGATGAGAAATTTACTAGCAAAGTCAGATGAAACATATTTCAGTCTTCTGTGAAGAAGTGAGTGTCACATGTACATCTTCTACGACTTGCTCATATGACTTTTCTTAAGAAACATTCTGATCAGCATCAGTCATCTCTTCATCACCTTTCCTTTCTTTATCATGCTTTGCACCTAACGATCTCACGTCCACATCCTTATACAAATCATCATCCTCTTCTTCATACACATTTTCATAATCATCGTCAAATTCATACTCTTTATCATATTCTTCTTCGTCATAGTCTTTTAGAGTAAAGGAAGGATTCTCATCATCATTATCATCTTTACTGTCACCTCATGATTCATCATCACTCTTAGATTGGTATTTAGGTACATCAAGAACCCCTGGTTTAGTACCAGTTCCTTTATATGTACCAGATGTCTTGTGTTGTTGCTCATCAGGAACCCCTGATTCAAAATCAGTTCCATCACCTGAGCCACTTGCTTGAGAGATATGAAAGTCTTTCATGCTTCTCTTTGTAGCCTCCTTGAGTTGAGTTGCTTCTGATAGAGCTAGATCAGAAAGTATTTCTATACCTTTACTTCTATCAGCCTTAGCTGGTGCTTTCTTCTTCGATACAGACACACCAGGAGTATCTATGATGACAAAACTTGTTGTTGGCGTAGTAGTAGACTTCTTGGCAGGTCTCTTAACTCTTTTAGCCTTCTTGACAGGTTTTGCTTCTTTGACAGGAGGCAATTTTCTTGAGAGTGAAGCAACTTTATTAAATTTCCTTGCTTTCTTGGGTTCAACTTTTCCAGTATCAAAGTCATAATAAGTTTTGTATGCTTTAGAATCTTTGATGTTTTGATTAATCATCTCATCAGGAATAAGTGCTCCATACTTCTGAGTATCGTCAGCTTTGGACACAAACTTTAAAGTACCCAATAGAGGATCATCACGGGTAGTGTGAAGATTAATTATGTTCCTTATAGAGATGGTTTTGTCTTTGGAGATGAAGTGATCGATGATAACTTTGGTGAATCTAGGGTAGAACATGTACTCTTTGCGTGTTGAACTTATTTCTCTGTGTCATCTTGATACATTAAGTCTTCCCAGAGCAAAGCAACATAGTCAACATTCTTCAGATTGTACATACCCCACAAGATTTGAGCTCGTGATTCCCTGAGTCTATCAAGTCCTGTTGTTTTCCTAGAAATGCACCTATTGATTATTGCAGCAAATGTTCTCCAAGGCTGGTGCATTTGATCAGTATGAATTACAGATAACATATTACACTTGCCAGAATAGCCAAGTTCCCGAATGAATGTAACAAATTCTTCTTTTGAAGGCGGTGCAATAAAATCTTGGTTGAGAATTCTGGGACATATTTAAAGAATTTCACGAAAGACTTCTGTATCAACTCGGAACTTCTTCTTTTCCAGCTTGAATTTGTATGCATTTGAATTTCTGATCTTCTTGATGGTAGTCCAAAATTGATGCATGTAGATTTCCAGGACTTCAACAGTAATCTGAAATGCGGGATAGTAAGGAGATAGCTTGAGAGCATCCAAGGTGACTTGATATGTTTCTTCTCTTGTGGTTTGCTGAATTCAATTCTTGCATTGCATCTTTCAATCTTTAGTCTCTTTTTAGGAGGAACCAAAGCATTGTCAAAAGCAGCTTGTTGAGTTGCAATAGGATTCATGTTTCTGCTAAGAATATTCCAATATATTTCATATACAACTAAATTCATATATTACTGAATGACCTATTTTGATTTATATGGCTCAACTTAGTTCAGACATTAGCAGGACAGATTCAACACATTAGCAGGCATTCGGACAAAGTGTAGGACGAATGACATAAAACTGAAATGTCAACATAAAGGTCAACTAGCTAACAATTTGTCAAACACAATCAATTAAGCAACTTTCATAGATTATAAGAAAGATTTAACCTAAAAAAGAGTTATCAAATTAAAACATTTAGGAAAAATCAATTTCATAAAATATGTATAAATCGTCGTCTATGGCCATGTATAAATCGCCACCTAACAGAATTGTATAAATCGCCGTCTATCATGAGATGTATAAATCGTCGTCTATGGACAATGTATAAATCGCCGTCTATCACGAGATGTATAAATCGCCGTCTATCATAAAGTAGACCATGCCCGAGAATAAATTCCCGTTGAGAGGCCAAGTTTTCTTTTTGAAATACTTGCCTTTAAGATGATGACCGGGTTGCTATTGGAAATAAAAGCAAGCCATTTTTGGCATGTTTTAAAAGCTTTTTAACTTCTGCTCGAACTTCATTTACAGCCTCGTATCATTATTAAATGACATTTCTAAGGCCGTAAATGTTATCGATTTTCAGAAGACATGCCCGAGATACATATTTTTATATTTTTCTGCTTTTTTAATTTTTAATTTTGTTTTTGAAAAATTTATATAAAAGAAAAATGTTTTTATGTTTTTATGTTTTCTTATGTACATATGATACAGGATACACTGCGAGTAACCACCTTTACTCATCCTCTTCCTCCGTCAGACATTTTAGCATTTCCAGAGACATGCTACTCATACCGATCTTTTCGATCAAGAAATTGAATCTTTCTCTTGGCAAGGGTTTGGTAAAGATGTCAGCCAGTTGATATTCCGTCCGAACAAAGTGGAGTTCCATAATTCCATTCTACACCTGCTCCTTTATAAAATGGTAGCGTACATCGATGTGCTTGGCTCTTGAATGTTGAATGTTGTTGCAGCATAGAGCAATCGCACTTTTGTTGTCATAGTACAGAGGAATCTTATTGAATTGATAACCATAATATGTTAGTTGTGAACGCATCCATATGATTTGAGCACAACACCCAGATAAGGAAATATATTCCACCTCTGTACTTGATATCGTAGTGCTTATTTGCTTCTTTAAAGACCAGCTAACAAGTTTATCACCTAAGAATTGAGCACTTTCTGATGTACTGCGTCTTGTGTCCTAACACCCCGTGTGATCTGCATCTGCATATGCGGTTAGAGACATACCGGTATCCTTCGAGTACCAGAGACCCATGTTAATGGTTCCCTTTAGGTATCGAAAGATCTGTTTCACCATATTTAAGAGCTTTTCGGTAGGCTTTGCCTGATAGAGGGCACATAAGCAGACTGCATAAACAAGATCGGGTCTATTGGATGTCAGATACATGAGGGATCCAATCATGCCACGGTAAAGTATAGCATCAACTGGTTTCCCTTGTAGATCTTCATCCAGTTTACTCTTTTCTGCCATAGGTGTGTCTACAAAATCACTAGTCAGTAAACCATATTTTTTAATTATTTCAGAAGCATATTTTGATTGGTTTAAAAAGTTGCCTCTAGGACTTTGAGAGATTTGTAATCCTAAAAAGAATGACATCTGCCCCATCATCGACATCTTGAACTTAGTGGTCATTAGATTATCAAACTCATTACACATAGCAATATTAGTAGATGCAAATATTATATCATCAAAATTTTATACCAGTAATAAGTCGTTTCCTGCTTTCCGTGTGAAGAGTGTTAGATCCAATGTACCTTTAGAGAAATGTTGTGAAATAAGGAAACTTGACAGCATGTCGTACCATGCACGTGGTGCTCGTTTGAGACCGTAGAGAAACCTTTTAAGCTTGTACACATGCGATGGGTTGTCCTAATCAAAAAATACTTTTGGTTGAGAAACGTAGACCTCTTCTTTAAGCTCGCCATTTAAGAATGTCGTTTTGATGTCCATCTGGAAAATTATCATATTCTTGTTGGCTGCATTTGCTACAAAGATAAGGATGGCTTCCATCTTGCAACCAGTGCAAACGATTCCTTAAAATCAATTCCTTTTTCTTGCCTAAATCCCTGAGCAACTAATCTAGCCTTATTCTTTAGTACCCCGCCAAATTCGTCCGTCTTGACCTTATAAATCCATTTTAGTTTGATCAACATGACTCTATCTGGACACGACACCAATTCCCAAACTTGTAGTCTTTCAAATTTATGAATTTCTTCTTGCATTGAATCGATCCATGACGGTTCGGTCATTGCTTGTTTGAAGTTCTTTGGTTTGACTAAAGTTAGGAAGGCATCAAAATAACACCACATGGCATCAATTTGTAGTTGCTTTCTGGTAGAGACAGAACGAGAAGGATCACTGATCACATTTGCTATAGGATGATCCTTAGTCCATCTACCAAGTGATTCGAATGCAGTGTGGATTGGTCTCATATTATATGACGATCCTTGAGAAGTCGAGTCTTCATGAAGAGATTCGTGAAGTGGATCATCATGAAAATGTGGAGTTTTAGGTGATTCTTCAAAACCTTAAGAAATAATTAAAGAATGTTCTTGATCTTGTGTTAATGGGATACTTATTGATGGATCATCTTGGTCAATTGACGTAGATACAGGTGAATCAGCTAAATCAACAGCTCTTGGTGCATCAGCGACTGGAACTGGAGAGACAACAATAGTTGGAGGATTGAAGTATTCATCAAAAATAGGTTGGAACAAACGATCCCAATCATCTCTTGGTGGTGGAATACAAGGTTATTGAGGAATATTGTTTGGAACGAGTCCTGAACTAGATGTTGCAGGAGTCATAGATTGAAGTCCGGGTCCTGAACCGAGTTGATCAGAAGCCATTTCTGTTAGCTCATCAAAATCGACATAGATGGTTTCAATGATTTTTCTGGTATGCCGGTTGAAGATGCGGTAAGCTTTCTTCTTGGGAGCATATCCATTGAAAATACCTATATTATCTTTAGTTTGAAGTTTGCCCAAATCCTCACTATCATTGTTTGGATAGCAAAGTGCACCAAAAACATAAAGGTAAGATAGATCGAGTTTTCTGTCATGTTGATGTGTCGTTATGTGGTGCATATTTTATTGTTTAATGTTTTAAATTTATATTTTGCCGACTCAACCAAAAACAACACTTTAACGGGCAGTGTACCTGATCGGTAGTAGTTTCGTGGTAAGTAGGGTGTCTATCACTAAGAGCGAGGTTAAATCTATCAATTTAATTGATATCTTAGTTATCTAATATATGTTAATTCTATTCTAATCCTATGTTAAACCTATGTCATATCTATATTCCTTATTCTACGGGATAAATGGGGGTTTTCAGCTGAGAGTACTGGCACGTTTTGGGTTTGGTACTACAATCATTTCAGACAATGTTACCCAGCATGATAATAGACAAAAAGATAAACGTGTTGTCGAATCTTTATATAAGAAAACATGTTTTAACCATTATTAATCTGATTGAGCGTTAGTTTGTTTATTATGTGCAATGTTTCCTTCTGTGAGGTGGTATTTCCATTCTTAAGACTTAGGAAGGTACAATCTCCTAAGACTTGACACATTAAATCTGTCTCAATTAAAGCTTTTTTCCGCTATTAAAGCTAATCCTTATTTGCTGATTAGTATTCTAATCCTATGGATTAATAGTAATGGTGATCTGTGAAACCCTTTGCTCATAGAGACTTTCCCAACTTACCATTTATTGGCATTATACATTAGTAGTCTCACTTGTCCAAACTAATCCAATGAATCAGATATGTTATTTGTTGAAATTATCTGAGGTTTTATATTCTAGTCACTTGCTAGTCAACACGATCAATAAAACTATCGGCATTTACATTAACTAGTTAAGCCCGAAGAGTATCCTAGACACAGAATTAGATGGATAATATTGTTGTAACTATTAATTTCTAGATCTATATATTACTATATGGTGAGCTATGCCCGGGAACTCTTAGCATCCGCTTGCGCCTTGGTCCACTTTTGGCTAGATCCTGTTGAGTGATAGGTCGCATACAAAAGCGCTGGAAACAGTATAAATTGATTAACATAAATAGCTCAACGATAATAATCAAGAAATCGATATAAAACAAATACCAAACATTTCATTATTCTTCATAATAATGGCTAATACTGATGTTTAGCCTTCAAACGTCATAATAAATACAAGAGTAATAATTTAGCCAATGTAAACTAACCGAGTTAACGAATGATACCAAAAACTGAACGATTACAAAAGTATATGGAATTACACGATGTCTCCTATGGAATTGAATAGGTTGCTCGACCTCCTCTGCTTTTTTTCTCCTCTGAAAATCGAATTTTGTGGTTTAGGTATCGAGAATATGATTTAGCACACTTAAAACTCGTTTTTGAGTTTTCTATTTATAAGGTTTGGAAGTCGGTTGGATACGGCGTATCCATGTATTGGATATGGCGTATTGGGGATTTCTTGGAGTAGGAACCACGTTTGATATCTTCCAGAAGATTATATTGATTCCATATCTTGAATACGACGTATTGAGTCCTCTGGATACGGTGTATTGATCTTCATTTCTTTTGTGGTCTTTGGTGAGTGCAGGCACGGATACGCCGTATCTTCCTTGATGGATACGGCGTATTGGTCTTTAGAACAGTAATCTTCAAAATATCTTCATTTATGCTCCAGAATGCACGCATTTTGCTATCTTTCACCAATTACTCCATAATTATTTCAATTCTCAAATATAAACGATTAAGTAACAATTCTTTGCAATAACTATACAAAATGGGTTAATAACGCGAGATAAATGATGCTATAAAATAGACGTTATTTGATGTCATCAAATATCCCCCCACTTGAATCATACTGTCCTCAATTAACCTTTAGAAGTTACAAAAATGTATCCACTTAAGGAAATTTCCGGTCATCGCACTTATATCGGTCTATCTACAAGTACACAACTCAAACACCTCACGAAAATAGGAATAAACACTCAAATCCACTCAACTAATCTATGTGGTAAATGTAAATACTAATTCGTTCAATTGATCTTCGTGATGAGGTATTCTTTCTTATGCTTGGCAAGGATAAACATCTCCACCACTATAGCTATGGAGTAACACATTTATAAAGGTATATATGGGTTTTTTTGTTTGGAAAGGCTTACGGTTAATCATTCGACATGTTTCACCAGATGTACCACTCTAACAAGGCAGCTAATGCACACATACATTAGCGTAACGACGGAATAGACATGTTGTGGTGTTCGTTCAACATCCCCATTCGAATTTAACCACGGGTTAGGATTGAAGAATGTTATAGGGTAGGAACTTCTAAAACTTTCACCCAAAAGTTCATTATAAACAATAAGAGCTAAGACATGCAAACATGGCCGCGTAACAACGAAATAGACATGCTACGCTAAACATCCTCATTCACATAAAACCAGCGGATATCATAGGTCGAGAGGGAAGTAAATTGTTGTTAAATAAAAATCAAGAAACAAATAGATTAAGCCTAAAGTACAAGTTGCTAGACACTTATTTCCCGACCGTTACATGATAAAGACACAACTATTTACAACGTCTCGATCATTGATAAAAAACAATCAACCTAAGTTGGCGTTCCCGTAACGATCAACTTCCCAATCATCCCAAAACTTTACATACTTTACAAGGCAAGTGGCGATATCTTCCACTTTGTACAATACTCTACATCGTTGATTTTTAGATGTATCAACGAATAATCGATCCTTCGTATAATTCCTTCGGTAATGCTTTTTGCGAAACGATTATCTTCAAACTTTTTTTAATACTTCAAATCTCGGTGTAGTTTCACCATCTTCACCATCATAATAATTCCGGATAATTCCTTTGGTAATTTCTTTGTTCTTCGGTTTCACCAATAATTATGACGGTAGTAAAATCACATGAGCTTTGACTACTAATATACATTCCCATTTGCAATGTGCAAATTTCCAACCGCACCAAAGATAGAAAATGACACAAGACTCGGGAAATACAAACTTTACACTTTAAGCAACTAGCAACTGTAAATTAAACTTTAATCTAACAGGGTAGGTTAACGGTGTCATAGGGTGCTTGTAACAAAAACTCAAATTGTTGGTGTAAATTCCTAAAAGATTGGCTCTACGGGTTGTTCTAGTGGATCATCACTCTAAGATGTGGTGTGTGGATGGTTTTAAGGGAGGTTAAAGTAACCGGTGGTAGTTAGTTAATGAACAAACATTAAAGGCAATTTGGTTGTAATCCTAAGATTTACCAATTTAAACAAATTACTCTAATTAAATCCATAATACTCATTATTGTGGTCTCGAATAGATATACCAAGCCAATTTCTAAAGTCTACAACATCACAGACACACTCATATTTTATGGATTTTGGGTAAACATTTGGAAACGAAAAGGTTAAATCCTCATAATATCTAACAAGGGTTATTGTGTGCGGGTTATGTAACAAGTAATTTTACAAAAGTATGTTTGATTTTTTTTTTAATTTAAGCATTGTATTTGGAAAAAAATTTTGACAATGTGATATTCTAATTCAGCCCCCCACCCCCCCCCCTTGAATTATACATCGTTTCATTTACTTATTTATATTTATATCATAAAAAACAGTAAAATCGAGTATTTAATAAGATTTAGAATGAGAAACTCCATTTTTGCTCGGTAGATTATCCAATTTGCGTTTATGAGCAAGATTGTGTGTTGAACAGCCGTCTTGAGGTTTTAAGACTCCAACACTTCAAGATTTCCAGATTCGTAAATTCTCCACCAATATTCGTCGATATTTCCTTCACGAGGTCCTGCATAAAATATAGGAAAAACAGGTGCATTCCTATCTTGGTACCTACGGTTAATTTAAACTAAACTAAAACAAACTAAATACGGGTCAGTCTGTGGATACGACGTACAAATAATTGAATACGGCGTATTCACAAAACTGACAATAATGTTTTTAAAGTGCATAAAAAGTAAAGACTGATAACGTCCAGACAATCAATACGCCGTATGGGTTAGAACGGATACACCATATTAAAGTTTGGGAAGACAGACTCGATAACAAAATTAAATAACATTTCGGGTTGTCACGGGAAGCACTTTTGTTTACAGCGAAGTCTTTAAGTTAGACTTGTCTTCAGCTTCCTTTTACGTTGTATTATTATCCAATTCAACCACTTCATTCTCTTCCTTATTATTATATCCATCATGATACTTTTTAACCTATGTCCATTGGCTTTAAAACTGACTCCATTTTTATCGATAATTTCCACGGTTCTATATGGATGCACAGTTTTTACTACACACGGGCCGTACCATTTTGATTTAAGCTTACCCGGATGCATCTTAAATTTAGAGTTAAATATTAATACCTTATCTCCTTCTTTGAAATATTTATCCCCTCGAAGCCTAGAGTCATGCCATTTCTTAGTTCGTTCTTTGTAGATCCGAGTGTTTTCATATGCTTCATCTCTTAACTCTATCAATTCATTAAGTTCCATGAAACGGTTTTTTGCAGCAGCTGTGAGACCCATATTACATTGTTTGAATGCCCAATATGCCTTATGTTCAATCTCCACAGGTAGGTGATAAGCTTTTCCATAAACCAATCTAAAAGGGGTGCATCCAGTGGGCGTTTTGTAAACAGTTCTGAATGCCCATAATGCGTCGTCAAGCTTTTCTGACCAATTCTTTGGGTTATACCCAACCGATCTTTCCAAAATACGTTTTATAGCTCTATTGGTCACTTTAGTCTGTCCGTTGGTTTGAGGGTGATATGCAGTAGATAATTTATGAGTCACTCCATATTTCTGCAAGGCTTTTTCTAATTGAGAGTTGCAAAAATGCGTCCCTCAATCACTAATCAAAGCTTTAGGAACTTAGATTCTTGCAAATAACCTTCTTAAAACCCTAATTACAACGCGAGCATCGTTTGTAGGAAGGGCTTGAGCTTTCACCCATTTTGAGACGTAATCTACTTCTACTAATATATATTTATTCCCTTTTGAGTTCGGAAAGGGTCCCATAAAATCTAGTCCCCATATATCAAATACGTCACATACCTGAATGTTGTTTTGAGGCATCTCACTTCTTGATGATATGTTTCCCTATCTCTCACATGCATAGCACTTCAGCACAGAATCCTTAGCATCCTTAAAAATGCTAGGCCAATAGAATCTAAATTCGTAGACTTTCCTTCCAGTAATTGACGCACTATGATATCCTCCAGTTGGTCTGGAATGACAATGTGCCAAGATTTCAAAGATTTCATTCCCAGCAACACATCTTCTCATTACATTGTCTGAGCATAGCTTAAACACATACGGTTCGTCCCAAAAATAATACTTAACATGAGAGAAAAATCTCATTCTCTTTTTAGGCGTCCAATTTGGAGGTATGATCTTTCCAACGATATAGTTAATATAATCAGCATACCATGGTTCATCGTTATTGAGCTCCGCTTTGAATATCATGAGATGCTCGTCGGGAAATTCATTGGTAATTTCCTCTTCTGTGAAGGTTCCCAAATCTAGGTTCTCAAGTCTTGACAAATGATCTGCAGCCAAATTCTCTGCCCCTCTTTAATCCTTAATCTCAATGTCAAATCCTTGAAGAAGTAGAACCCACCTAATAAGTCTTGGTTTCGCGTCTTCTTTGCTGAACAAATACTTCAAAGCAGAATGATCAGTGTAAACCACAGTTTTTGATAAGACAAGATACTGACAAAACTTATAAAAAGAGAAAACAACTACGAGAAGTTCTTTTTGGTTGTGGTATAATGTTATTGGGCATTATTCAAAGTTTTGCTTGCATAATAAATCGGCTTGAATTTTCCATCAATTCGTTGCCCCAAAACTGCTCCAACAGTGAAATCACTAGCATCACACATTAATTCAAATGGCTCATTCCAATCAGGAGATATGATGATAGGTGCAGTGGTTAGTTTTTCTTTTAAAATGTTAAACGCCTTTTTGCAGTCATCAGAAAAATCAAACTTCGCGTCTTTCATCATAAGTTGGGTCATCGGTTTAGAGATCATTGAGAAGTCTTTTATGAACCTTCGGTAAAATCCAGCATGCCCTAGAAAACTTCTAACTCCTTTTACGTTAGTCGGGTATGGTAATTTAGCTATCACATCGATTTTGGCTCTATCAACTTCGATTCCAGCTCTAGAAATTTTGTGTCCTAAAATTATCCCTTCTTTTACCATAGAATGGCATTTTTCCCAATTTAGCACAAGGTTGGTTTCTTCACATCTAGCAAGCATTCTATCTAGATTAGCTATACAGCAATCAACAGAGTTACCAAACACTGAGAAGTCATCCATGAAAACCTCCATAAAATCTTCCACCATGTCATGGAAGATTGCCGTCATGCATCTTTGAAAAGTGGCAGGAGCATTACATATCTTTTACCTCTAAAAACGAGCTTAAATGACCAAAAACAGACAAAAACTGCCAAATATATGTTTGTTTTGCATTTGTATTGTGCAGGAAGTGGATATCATCAAAAAGACAGAAAACCAAGCCAAAATGACAAAACTGAGCATGGAATGGAAAAGACTGTGCAAAATCAAGGCCAAAGTCCAAAAATGACAAAGTCAGAGTCAATACTGAAGAATCAGCAGTCAAACCGGAGCCGGAACTGAAGAATACTATTGAATGCAATCTTAACCCATCTGATGGGCCGGGAAAGCCCAATAGTATAATTATGAAGACTGTGAAGACCAAATGGGCCCTCAATCAATTACAACAGCCCATTTGTGTGCAATTGACAAAGACTGTGAAGACTTTGAAGGCCCAATCCTAGCCCAGTTACAGCCAATCTCAGCCATTGTACACACAAAACCCACTTCATAACCTTATTGGGCCTTAAAAAGCCCAATAACCAAACCTGTACCTTATTGGGCCCTTAAAAAGCCCAAAACATAAGCCTAAACCTTAATGGGCCCCTGACACAATAATGGGCCCAATACAAGCCAAAAGCCCAACAACAAAACACCAAGCCCAACTAAAGCCCAAAATCCTTTTTATAACATTGGGCTAAAATTGCCAAGTTTGAAAGTTGTTTTATAAAGAAAGATAGAAAAATAAAACACAAGGGCCATTTTTGCAATTTGTCAAAACTCCCTTTTTCCCCTTTTAGTTATAAACAGCAGGGACCATTTTTGCAATTTGCCCTAACTCTTTATTCTTTTGTTATAAAAAACGCAGGGGCTAAAACTGCCACTTTCTAAACTTCTTTTATAACTGAAAAATCGGCTTAAAAGAAAATGACAAGAGAAAGAAAGTGTGAGGACCATTTGTGCCTCTTCCCCATTCTTCGCGTTTAAACCCTGCAACCCACCCCCCGTACCCGCCAAAACCCAAACCACCCATTTTCCCACGGTTTTTCTTCCCAAACCACCTCCCACGTACACCACCAGCTCACCTTCACCCATTCCCACCTTACCCTGCCCCTATAACCCCTTTCCCTGTCAAAACACACAACCCGAGCACCCCCATGAATGGTGAGATGAAGAGAAGACAAAAAGGAGGGCTAGGATTGCCTTGGATGCATTGTACTCTCACAGCTAACACAACACAAGACCAAAGAGAAGCTTTTGGACCTCTATAAAAGAGCCAAGACCAAGCCGAAGAACAACAACCATTTTTTTTATGTTTTTTTTAGCTTAATTTTAAATTCCAAGTCTTTTTTTTAATCATTTAAGTGTAACTCAGTTGGTTTAAAGCTATATGTTGTAACAATTTTCATTTTTAATAAAAGTTAAAAAGTTTGTGAAAATCACCATTGTCGAAATTTGAACTATGATTTAGGCTGTTTAATTCCCTGTTTAAAATGGATGTTAAACATATGTTAAAAGTTATTAAAACTCCTTTGTGATCCCTTTCTCAGCTTAATTACCCATAAAAAACAGTTAAAAAACCTTTTTTATAAATTAAGGGAGTGTTTGGCATTGACCTTAAAATGGGTCATATGGGGTTTTGCATGGGTCAAATGCACTCAGCCAACTTTGGCTGAGTGTGTGGGCTTCATTAAGCCATTTAAATCACCATTGTTAGTTTGAAAATCAGTTTTTATGCCCCTTTTGGTTTCTGTCAATTTTCCAATAAGCAAAAGTGAGCTTAAGTGCTCAATCTGCATACCATCATAAGCACACATTGGTTGTGCTATTGGATGTTTTTCTAGCCATTTTGAAACACCCTTGTTCTGTCCCTTTTGGTTTGACCAAGTATGAGTCAAAGTATACATGCATAATTTTTGAAAACGGTCAACTTAAGGCCTCAATAATCAGCAACTGTTTCTTAGCCTTAAAGCCCCAAAGTTTTTGAAAATAAGCTCATTGGAGACCCCTTTAATTCTGTATGTACTTTTGTTTTGGCTAAAAAGCCTAAAGCTTATTTTCAATAAGCTCAAATAAGCCCCTAGTCACTGTGTTTACCTCCCCTGGTGCTGAGCACCATTTTCAGCCCTTGTTTTCTTTTAATTAAGCTTCCCATAAACCTAGGTCATTTATGCAGTTTTATTTTAGTCCTAGTACTCTTTAAGACCCCAGATCTTATAGCTTATTTTTCCTTCCTCCTTTAGATTAGCTTACTATAGGCTTATTAAAGTAGGCCCTTTTTCATTTTATAAAACTGCTAACGATCAACTTCCCAATCATCCCAAAACTTTACATACTTTACAAGGCAAGTGGCGATATCTTCCACTTTGTACAATACTCTACATCGTTGATTTTTAGACGTATCAACGAATAATCGATCCTTCGTATAATTCCTTCGGTAATGCTTTTTGCGAAACGATTATCTTCAAACTTTCTTTCTCTTTTTTTTAAACAATACTTCAAATCTCGGTGTAGTTTCACCATCTTCACCATCATAATAATTCCGGATAATTCCTTCGGTAATTTCTTTGTTCTTCGGTTTCACCAATAATTATGACGGTAGTAAAATCACATGAGCTTTGACTACTAATATACATTCCCATTTGCAATGTGCAAATTTCCAACCGCACCAAAGATAGAAAATGACACAAGACTCGGGAAATACAAACTTTACACTTTAAGCAACTAGCAACTGTAAATTAAACTTTAATCTAACAGGGTAGGTTAAGGTGTAAGGGTGTAACGAAACAAATAGTTGGTGTAAATTCCTAAAGGATTGGCTCTACGGGTTGTTCTAGTGGATCATCACTCTAAAGATGAGAGTGGAAGGGTTTAACGGGAGGTTAACTAACCGGTGTAGTTAGTTAATAAACAACATGTATAGGCGATTTGGTTGTAATCCTAAGATTTACCAATTTAAACAAGTTACTCCAATTAAATCCATAATACTCATTATTGTGGTCTCGAATAGATATACCAAGCCAAGTTCTAAAGTCTACAACATCACCGACACACTCATATTTTGTGGATTTTGGGTAAACATTTAGAAATGGAAAGGTTAAATCCTCATAATATCTAACAAGGGTTATTGTGTGCGGGTTATGTAACAAGTAATTTCACAAAAGTATGCTTGATTTTTTTTAATTTGAGCATAATTTAAGCTTTTTATTGTGAAAAATAGGACAAGTAAACATTCTAATTTTATCCCCCTACTTGAATTATACAACGTCCTCGTTGTATATATAAAACATTAAATACGAGAATTTAAAAAGAATTAGAATGAGAAACTCCCCTGATTTTTGCTTGGTAGATTCTCCAATTTGCGTTTATGAGCAAGATTTTATGTTGAACAGCCGTCTTGAGGTTTCAAGACTCCAACACTTCAAGATTTCCAGATTCGTAAATTCTCCACCAATATTCGTCGATATTTCCTTCACGAGGTCCTGCGTAAAATATAGGAAAAACAGGTGCATTCCTATCTTGGTACCTACGGTTAATTTAAACTAAACTAAAACAAACTAAATACGGGTCAGTCTGTGGATACGGCGTATCAAATAATTAAATACGGCGTATTCACAGAACTGACAATAATGTTTTTAAAGTGCATAAAAAGTAAAGACTGATAACGTCCAGACAATCAATACGCCGTATGGGGTGGAACGGATATGCCGTATTGAAGTCTGGAAAGACAGACTCGATAACAAAATAACATTTCGGGTTGTCTCTCGGGATGCACTTTTGTTTACAGAAAAGTCTTTAAGTTAGACTTGCCCCAATTTAATCCCATCCTTATAAAACAATTTGAGGTCGTACGGGATGCCGAATGGCACATACAAATTCTTGATTATGAAAATGAATGGCATCCCTTTGTTAAGATAATTCCAAGTCACGATATTAACATTTAATTCTTTGATAAAAGTTTTAGTTTTGAAAAAATTATTAGATGTATCATGACTTGTTTCCAAAAGCTTATTTGACCCATGTGCATAAGTACCAACATCGGTATTTATTACATCAGGTAACGGTTTGATAGATAACTTTGCCGAAGAGTGTTCAATATCGACTTTATCATCATCATTGTCCTTATCTGATTTTGAATCATTGGGATAAATTACGTTAAAAGGAAATAGATCATTAAAGTTTAAAACATTTTGTTCCTCTTCATTACATTTGGACAATGATGTTTTATCTTTCAAATTAAATTCATCGATATGTTGAGGGTTTAAAATCAGTCCTGTTAATAAATCTGATTTAGACATTTGAGCATCATTATAAACAATGGCTGGAAATTCGTTCTCAAAATCAGTAAAGAAGTCTAAATCATCAAAACAACTAATCGCAGGCTCAGGTGATGGAATTGAAGGCATGACTTTTTCATAATCGTTTTCCGAATATGTTTTCAAATCGTTGACAGAAATCATTTTATAAGAAAACGAGTTTTTATCGAAAAGTATTGTGTAATCCTCATCATCGGATTCGTCAAATGATATTCTAAAGTCGATTTCATCGTTAACAGGGGTACTTACTTGAGATTTTAGACTGAAGTTCATCCTGAGGTGCAACTGCATCGTTAATAACTATAGCTAGGAATTCAGCTTCCACAAAGCTAAGGTTGTGAAGATCGTCATCAACCCTGATCTTTCCATATGTAGCAGTTTTCCAATTAAACACTTTCCCGTGTTTATGAGCTTTTTCTTCCTCGAGCCTGATGTATTCTTCCATAGTAAGGTTTGGATAGTTCATCCTGAAATAATCTTGCTAGAAAAACTATTAAGTAACCAATACGTCATATTCAGTGAACTGAATACGCCGTATAGAATAAACAAACAAGCAGAAATTTAAACTACTCTAAATGACACTAATCCTAATAGTTAGATCTAATCAAATGTTAAAAACCAAAAAATCAAAAAAAATCAAGATTAATTTTCACTCCTCGACAACGGCGCCAAAAACTTGATGTATCGTTGTGTGGTGTATATTTTATTGTTTCAAGTTTTAAATTTATATTTTGCCGACTCAACCAAAACCAACACTTTAACGGGCAGTGTACCTGATCGGTAGTAGTTTCGTGGTAAGTAGGGTGTCGATCACTGAGAGCGAGGTTAAATTGATCAATTTAATTAATATCTTGGTTATCTAATCTATGTTAATTCTATTCTAATCCTATGTTAAACCTATGTCAGTCTAAATCCTAATTCTAACGAGAAAAGGGGGATTTTCAGCCTGAGAGACTGGCATAGTTTGGTTGGTGACTATAATCAATTCAAGACACTGTTACCCACACAAGCTAATAGACAAAAGATAAAAGAGCGGTCGAACCTTATATAAGAAAACTGTATTAACCATTATTAATCCGATTAGAATGTTGGTTTGTTTATTAAGTGCAATGATTTCTTCTCTCGAGGTGGCATATCATTCTTAAGACTTAAGCGTTACATCATCCTAAGACCTAGACACATTAATTCTGTCATAATTAAAGCATCCGCATAAAGCATCCTTATTTGCTGATTATAATCTATCTTAGGGATTAAAGCAATGGTGATCTTGTTAAACCCTAGCTCATAGAGACTTTACCCACTTACCGCTTAATGGTAATCTATACACTAGTAGTCCACTTGTCCAACTATCCAATGGAATCAGAATGTTATTTGTTGAATTATCTAGGTCACCTGCTAGTCAACACGATCAATAAACCATCGGCAATATCTAATTAACTAGTTAAGCCCGAAGCGTATCCTAGACACAGACTTAGAAGGACAATACTTGTGTAACTATTATTCTAGATGTATAAATTACTATATGGAGAGCTATCCCGGACTCTAGATCCGCTTGGTCCACTTTGCTAGATCCAGTTGAATGATAGGTCGCATACAAAAGCGTGTAAACAAGTATAAATTGATAAACATAAACAAGCACTCAACGATAAATCAAGAAATCGATATAAACAAATACCAAACATTCAGATCTTCATAATAATGGCTAATACCCAAAGGTATTAGCCTTCAAACGTCATAATAAATACAAGAGTAATAATTTAGCCAAGGTAAACTAACCGAGTTAACGAATGATATCAAAAACTGAACGATTACAAAAGTATATGGAATTACACGATGTCTCCTATGTAATTGAATACGTTGCTCGACCTCTTCTGCTCTTTTTCTCCTCTGAAAATTAACTTTTGTGGTTTAGGTATCGAGAATATTATTTATCACACTTAAAACTCATTTTTGAGTTTTCTATTTATAAGGCCTGGAAGTCGGTTGGATACGTGGTGTCCATGTATTGGATACGGCGTATTAGCGATTTCTTGGAGTAGGGACCACGTTTGATATCTTCTAGAATATTATATTGATTCCATATCTTGAATATGGCATATTGAGTCCTCTAGATACGGCGTATTGATCTTTAATCTTTTGTGCTCTTTGGTGAGTGCAGGCACGGATACGCCGTATCTTCCTTGATGGATACGGCGTATTGGTCTTCAGAAATAGTAATCTTCAAAATATCTTCATTTAAGCTCTAGAATGCGCGCCTTTTGCTATCTTTCACCAATTACTCCATAATTACTGCAATTCTCAAATATAAACGATTAAGTAACAATTGTTTGCAATAACTATACAAAATGGGTTAATATCGTGGGATAAATGATGTTATAAAATAGACGTTATTTGATGTCATCAGCATGTAATGCCGTTGCAACTTATTTTGGAGGAAGAGTTTGCTCATGTAGCTTCAGTATAGCATGCAACTCATTAACTGTCTTCCTTATGCTATCCATGTTGTAATTTTGCACAACACCATCGTATTCCCTCCTTAGTGAAACCAAGATAAGGCTGACAGACAAGTTTTCAGTCATAGCATGGCCAAGACGTTCCAAGTTGTCTATATAGCTTTTCATTTTTAGAATTTAAGAGCTAATAGACTGTCCTTCTTCTTGTTTGCACGCGTGGAATTCTCGTACGGTCTGAAGAAGCTCCTGGTCTGCCTGTTGTACATACAACGTTTTTAGTTCTTTGAGCATATCATATGCACCAAGGTGCTCCAGAGTCTTTTGGATCTTTGGGTCTATGGTCATAAGCATAAGCCCAACAATTTCCTTCTGAGCCTTAACCCAAGCTTGATGCGTAGTTATGATATTAGGAGGATTTGCTTGTCCCTCAGGTGGAACTGGTAGAGTAGGAATTGGCTGTTCTGGGAATGGTAACTTGTCTTTAGTAGAGAGCAAAATCCTAAGATTACGATACCATTCCATGAAGTTGTTTCCAGTCAAATTTTGTTTTTCAAACAACGACCTGAATAACGAATTGTTTACTACGGTGGTAGTCATCTACAATTTAGAAAAGTTCAATTTTATTAGTATTTTTGATAATTAAAATCTTAATAGAATTAACAACCCAATTAATTTACTAATTAAGACTAAGACCCAACCTGACCTCTCACTTATTAACAAAGGTCTGACCAATACGAAAACAAATAGGGAAAGAGGTAAGCGACGAGCGTTACTTGCATTTGATGCAACTCTTAGATTTATGAGACCGGTCTAGACATTAGTAAACATGTAATAATGTCAAGAGCATGTTTAGTTCTCATCTTATGCCTCGAGCACGAGGTCTGACCAGGACTACCCGATTTAAGTCTACCAAGCAAGAACGCGCAAAAATAGTTAGAGGTCTGACCAGTGAACCGTAATTGCCATGGGATTGGAATGACCCTGAGGTCTGACCAGAGAGGCCAAACCAACTGCAAGTGTTCTTGGTTGGGTAGCATTGACTTAAAATTTTCAAAGGGGTATGCACATAAATGTGTTAAAAGCGTGTACAAAGAGGCATGCAAAACAACTTTGTAGCACTAATTTTAAAAACCTTTAATAATGACACTTTAGTGACATGCCATGGTTCACGGTAGCTCTAATCGAACGCACAAAGAAGCGGAGAATCAGGTCAGCGCGAAGCGTATTAAAAACCTAAGTTCTTTAGGAGTGTTAACCACTTCCGCCTTAAACTTCTCTTATAGTTTGTTCTAGTGGATGA